>VZTF01003561.1:71490-82546 GCA_013397755.1 Cnemophilus loriae | reverse complement strand
TTTTTTTTTTTTTTTTTACGCTTCTTTGAAAGAGATACCCAGCCGCATTCCCATTTTAAGGTTCAGCCATAGAGTTTGCATAACAACCGCTTGGCAGCCCCCCTCTCTTGCACTCCGTTAACAAGCTGTAACGTATAGCTGCAGGTTGCTATAATCTCATTAATATTTTGGAAACTTGAATATTGAGTATTTCAGACTGCTCATTCCCCATATGCCAGGCCACTCCCGCTATGCTGGCTGGTTCCTTTCTCTCCATTATTAGCAATTAGCTCCTACCTTCCAAAGTCAGATCCAAGTATCCAAGATACTAGCAAAGGAATCAACTATGTGTTGCAAGCTAAGCATGCTTAATATCTCCCAAACAAACAAAGAGACAACATTTCTTTAAGTAATGAAGATGGATAAATCGCTTTATTGAGCTTGCAACAGTGTTTGTTTTGTATAAACTACCGCAAAGTTTTTTAACAAGAGCGGGGACGCGCACCAGCCCCTGGAAGCAGTCTCGCCCGGTTTGCTTCGTGGGGTTTTATCATCCTAAACGGGCTTTTATTTGAAAAGAGCGAGTCAGAAGCGCACTATCCGAGCGTTAAATTTTGGCTGAACGCTAGCTGTCCTCCGGGCTGTGCGAAACGACCGCGGGGGCTGGGGAGGCTTGGGGAGGCGGTCGCCTTTGTGAGAGGCGCACGGCGGCTCCGTTGACTTTTGAGCCCGGGTCGCCGGATGAAGCGCGGCCGCGGGCTCCGGTGAGGGGCTCTGCCGGCCGTCCCGGCGGCGCGGATTTCGGGGGACGGAGCGGGGCGAGACGCGGCGGCCGAGGCGCATCTCTGCCGTGCAGCTCTCCGGCTGCTGTTTGCTCAACCTCTGGCCTCGGTGAGGGAGGAGGAGGAAGGGAAGGGGGAGAAAGGGTTAAACCCAGCGAGGGTAGACCAGAAAAGCGCAGGGACCACGGGGGGGGGTTAGAGGGGGAGCTGGCCGTGGGGCCAGTGTTTCTTAATTAGAGCGGGGCGGACAATGCTTTGGGGCGGACAATGGGGGGGACAGGGGGGCTGAAGGGCGGAGGGAGGGGGTCTGGCCTCGCTCCCGGCCGCGGTGCGCCGTGTCTGGAGCGGAGCACGCGTTGTCAGCTGGTGAGCGCAGCGGCCTTTCAGGCGGCTCCCCAGGGAGCTGCGCGCCCGCGGTGAGCTCCATCGTCACCCCCTCCCCTCCATCATCATCATCATCGGCCTCCTCCTCCTCGGCGGCCCCCCACCCCAGCCGAGCACAACAGCCAGCATTCAAGCCCCCTTCCCTCCCTCCCCTCGCACAACAGCAGCGCAGTGGCAGCCACGCCACCTCCCAGCAACCAGCAGCACGCGAGGGCACCGCCGGGGCACCTGAAAGAGTCAAAGCCAAAGAAAGGGAGACAAAGGAGGAGAAAAAGATACGCAGGAACGGCCCAGCGTGTCTGCTCCGACAGTGCGGAGAGGCAAGCGCTCATAGAGGGGTGGGCGAGCCCACGCGGAGGCCGGCACGCACGGGCGTGCACACGCGTGGCCGCATGCACACACGTGCACTCGCTCACGGGGGTCCGAGCAGCTGCAGTAGCGATGGAGACACGCAGAAATCCCCCTCTCCGTGCAGGAGAAGAGGGAAGCGCCCCGGCAACTCTGTGCCCCACAGCCCCATCCCCTCCTGGGGCACCTCCCGGCTTGTGTTTCTGTGTGCGCCCCTGACTCGCGTGGCCCCACCTCTGACACTGCCACCCACGGGCACCGATGCCGGCACCCGGCAGGAGCCGATCTTGTGTCTGGTCACACGCCGTCGCATGTGCCCGTGACGTGCCTGTCCGGGAGAGAAAAATGCGGGGAAAGTGGCAAGGGATCGGCTTGTGCGTGGGTGAGGCGGGGACCCTGCCGGCCCTGCGTGGAGAGCATCCTCTCCGCGGGCAAGCCAGGCTGCAGCGAGGAGCTGCCGGCGCACCCCGGGGGACAAGTTTTCCGCCCCCGGCCAAGTCTTTGCAACGCGGAAGGGGCTTTGCTCGGGGCTGTGTGTCCGCCGGGGCCGGGGCTGGGGCTGGGGCGCACGACCGGCTGCCCTCCCGGGGCCGGGTTGGGGCCGAGGAAAGCCACATGCTGCCCTGCCGCCGCCCACTGTTAACTTCAGGCGGACTGTCTCTAAGGACGTTTTCCAGAGCTGCTGCATCCCCGGGAGTGGATGGGAGCGCGGCTCCGCGGGCTGCGCTGCACCTGTGCGATGGGTGCGCTTATCGTGCGCGGTGGGTGCGCTGCCGCCGCTGGCTATTTCCAGGCTGCCCAGAGCGGGGCAGACAGAGAGGCCTCTTCTGAAGTGCTATCGAATGGCTCGGGATGCCTTCGGGAGCCCAGCCAAGGCGTGTCAAAGGCGGTTTGAGCGGTGAAGCATTTAAACGCTACAATGGGTGACTTTCTGGCGTGTGCTTTTCTCCGTCCCCGCTTAGGCCCGGGAGGAGGGACCAGGCGTTTTTTACTGAGCTGCTCCGGGGGTGGATGCGACACCCCCAGCCCCCTAGCCCGGTGCGCAGCCGGGCTCTTCCCCGCGGGGCGCCAGCGGCGGAGCGGCCGCCTCTGCCCCGTCGGGCTGCGGGGAGCGGGGAGAGCTCGGGTCTTCTGCCGCTCCCCGCAACTTGTCGCTCCCAACTCGGTTTAACCGAGGCTGCTCGGTGTCGGGAGGTGCCGGCCAGTCGCACCCGCTGCAGCACGGAGTGCAGCTGGGACTTGAGATGGAAGTTTGTGCAGCGCGGGCATGGGCTCTGAGTAGTGCTGACGGGGAAGGCGAGATTTGGGGGTGGGAAAGCAAATCCCCTCCGTTTCTGAAGAGATTCCTTTTTGTATTTCATCCCTTTTTTTCTCCCGTTTGGTTTGTTGTTGGTTTTTTGGTTTTGTTTTTTGCTTTTTGTTTTTTTTTCCCTTCTCCTTCTTCCCCTGCCTCCCGCTCTCTGATCTCATCTTTTTTTGCCGCTGTCTTGCGGCGGCCACCCCTTTTCCCCCGCTCAACAGCGAGGCGCGCAGCGGCCGCCGGGGTGCCCCGGAGAGAGGCGGGCGGCGGCGCGCACCCTCTGCGGGCGAGCGGGGCTGCAGCACTTTTGTGGGGCGGTTAATCAATGGCACATCAGCGAGACAGCGCATCAGCCCATCTGCTTTATATATATTCAGAAGGGCTCCAGCCCTTTTGAAGTCTAATTTCTTCCCCGGGAGAACGCGCCGGGTAATTTACCATCATTTCCCAGGCAGGGCGGCCAGCGGGTTAACCCTTTCCCCAAGCGCTGCCGCCGCGGGTTTTCCTCCCGAGCGAGCAGCTTTGAATGCCTCAGCGCCTCGCCGCAAACTTGTAAAAGTGCCTCTTTAATGGTACGTGACTCGCTGAAACAGGACACCCGGCCCACCGGCACGGTAAACCCCTGTCCGGCTTGTCAGACTGGTGTTTAAAAGACCTGTTCGGAACAAGCAAATCCCTCGACCCTACCGGGTCGGCTCGTATCGTTTCAGCTCCAACCACCCACTGATATTTTTGCGTTTCAACATCTTTGGCCTTGGGTTTTTTTTTTTTTTGTTCCCATCCGATGCTCAGAAACGCAGTTTTATCCAGAGGCAGGAGCAAGGATGGGACGCGAGCAGCGCATCACGTACGGGCTGCGGTGCAACACTGCGCTTCGCTCCAAAATCCTCTGGCTCAGAGAGCGGCAGAGCCCGGCAGGTGCGGGGGGACGGGACGGACCCCACGTCGCCCCCCGGCCTGCGGGACCCCGGCACGCGTGGGGGACGCGCGGGCAGCTCGGGACCCGTCACCACTGCCGGGGAGGGACACGCCGGGAGGTGGCCAGTCCCTCTACCCCGTCCGGGGCCGGCGAGCCCGGGGATGATGCCGAGCCTGCACCCAGCACCACGGCGCATCTGGGATGCGCCCCGCAACGAGCCAGCGGAACTTTCGGAGTTCCGTCCCCGGGCAGGGGAAAGCGTTTGACTCTGCAAGTTTCTGAGCTTTTATTTGTTTTCTCTGCTCCCTTCCTCCCCCAAGGGCTCTGCCAAGCCGGGAGATGCCTGGACCGCCGACGTGCACTGACTGAACTCTGGTTCAGGGCACACGTTGAATAAGCCCGAGACCGTTGAGCGGCATCACCTGCTTCCCATAAACCCCAAAAGCAAACCCCGGGGACCGGCCGGAGCCGCCGCCGTGCCCTCAGTCCCCACCTGCACCTCGCTTATCTACAGTCAACATTTTTATCCTGCCCGAGAAAGGTTCCTGCTCGCTCCCTGCTCCGGGGCGACATCCGCGACCAGCAGCTACACCCCGGTCCCCCGCCGCTCCCCCGGCAGTCGGCGGGCACTGGCTCCCCCTTTCCCCCCCAGCCGGGGCCACCCTCACTTCTCCTGGGAGCAGTGCGAGGAGATCGGCTCGGCGGTTTATTTATTCATTTATTAAATCCGCTTATTTATTAAGCCCAGCTTCTCAAAGGGCCGTGCACGACAATGTCTCCTGCAACATCTCCTCTCTGAAGTCTACTTCAAAAAAGGAGCAGGGTGGTGCATTTATTTATTGTAGTTTTTTAACACAGAAAAGATAGTTCTTCTGCCTAAACGTTTTGTGGCTGGAGAGGCTGGGAGAAGCCTTGCAGTTGGTTTCCCCTGGAGCAGGAATGGGCTGTGCACAGGGTCAGAGCAAAGCGGAGAGGCAGGGGAAGCAGGGATGCCTGTCAGAGTGGGCAGTGGGCTCTTTCATACTCCATTTTGGAAAGCAATGGAAAGGGGGCTAAGTACTTCCATACAGCTTGTCTGCTTTGGATTTCGGTTGCTGTGGGTGAAGGTATCACTTCAGTATTCGCTTTGTATTAGCCACAGATTATATTATTCTATTTTTCTCATGCAAGTAGTAATGATGAACTTAGGGCCGGCGTTACGTGAAGGTCTCCCAAAATGCCGACTGTCAACAAGCTGTGATGATTTGTGATAGGACTGCTTAACCATCCTACAGAAATGGTACAGCCGAGAGCTTGGCCAAGGCTCATATAGGGACTACTCATAGTTCTCAGTCCCTGATCTTCTCCTCTGGCCTGAGGAGGAATTATCCTGTCTACGTAGAAGGACCTGAGCCCCAGAAATGTTCAGTGACTTTCTGTGGACAACAGGAGCCCAGGGCCAAAGGTGGGGCATGAGTGCAGAGCGTGTGCCACCACTTTCTCACACAACACACTTTATTCCGGTTGCTTCAAAAGTATTTCCAGTGGCAAGACTTTGCTCAAAGCAAAGGACATTCAGCCAGGGGCTGGCTTTACACCTCTAGACATGTTTCACCACGGTTTTTGATAGGGTCATCCTTTCCCGATGCCCCAGGAAGCAGGATGCAGAGCAGCTTGTGTTCCCCCCAGCTGTAGCCTGTCATTTAGGGTGGGTCAAGAGGGAGGAAGAGGTGAAATTTTCTGATATAGGATAAAGCTGAGCATCATTTTTGGAAGGATGGTGATTGGATGCAGGTTTCTGCAAGCAAAATGGTTCTCCTGATTCATAGGTTGTTCCCTCATTAAGTTTGAATCTGCATAAGTTGTTCTTGCTGGAGCTTCCCCACTGGGATGGGTGAGAATATGGCTGTGAGGTAGTTTTCCAGGGTATGTGAGACTCTAAGGTCACAGTCTGGTGTCCAGCACATGCAGTACCTACCAGCCTCGGTCACTTCTCAGGTAGGAAGAGTATCTCTTATTTTTCTGAAATTAGCACTGCTGCAATGTTTGTAGTGAAGATGTGATAAATACAGCCTGAATTGTGTGGTAATGTTTCGTTGCTTACCAGAATGTTTTGCAAAAATACTCTTACAGCAAATTTTATTGTGGTTCATCTCTGGTTGTGGAAAGATTTCTGGATGAAATCAATTATGCTCCTATTACTTGGCTATCATGGCATCCAATTAACCCTCTTCCCTGCTCTACAGTTTGGTGGCTTCCTCTTTACATTGCAGACTATCCTGAAAGCTTTTTCTTTAAAACGGCTTGAAAAACAGAAGGCTGGCTCTGTGAGGATGGCAGCTGGGAAAGAAAGGCTCTGAATTGTCATAGGGTTCTCAGAGTTTTCATGCTGGGAAAGAGAGTGAAAGTTTGAGAGCATTGCTGGCTGTAACTTTGGGGTCAGCAAGTAATGGGGTTACTTCACATGGATGCTGCTGCTGCCTGTGATTGCTGACCCCATCCCTGACCCCCTCAGGGGAACTACAGTGAGCAGTATTCAAAGCTGAGGGTGAAGGACTGAGGCACCTCCTGAGGAAAGGCAGTTTTATTTGATATCAGTAGCTAATTCTGCAAAGGCGTCTTTGCAATGAAACTCCTTTTCAGCTGGGCTCTTTTAGGGCCGTGAAGGCTCTGTGCTGTGGTTTTACTGGAAGTTTTGCAACCTTGGGCTGCCCCACCAGGGCTGGGGCATGGTCCAGTACAGCTGAAGCAGCTGTGAGGTTCTGGCAGTGTGCTAGAAGTTCCTTGTACTGCCACGCACCTGCCTGGGGCTGCTGTGGTGCTTGGGTGACACCTCCATGACAGGTATTCCCTATGATTCCAGCTCCTCTGGAACCTGAACTTGTGGTGGCAGTTCCAGGGAACAACCTGCCTCAGGCACTCCAGTGCTGAAGGGTCCCTGCCTGTGCTTGTGTGTGGCTATTCAGCTATAGAGGTGTGCGTGAGGGATGTTAACCTTTGTATATCTCAGGCTAAACAAGAATTTACAAAGTAATTCATAGCTTTTCCACTGGTATTCCCACCCCTGGAAGAAGCGACATCTGCAAAGGATATTTCTATCTTTGGTTTCCTTTTGTTTTTTCTAAATAACTGAGAAATGTAAATAGAAGAGCATCTTCCAACTGAAAACAGTGGGTCTAAACTTACCTTAGAGAGGCTGTGGTCATAATTTCAAGTATTCTTAAATCAGGAACAAGAAAAAAAATTATTCCCCAGAATAGAAAAAAGAGAAATGAAAGATGGGCATCCAAAGCCAGGTTTTTGGTCCTCAAAAGCTGCTGAGTGTTCAGAGGTTTCCAGCTGTTTCTGTGGCAGTTGGGTGCTTGGCAGGGAAGGAATACTCGGACTCTTGTTGGAATACCGAAGTGATATCTGTGGGTGCATTTTGCAGTTGTACTTATTATCCTTGCACACTTTGACTATACTCGTGGAGCTGATGTAGGCAACTGACCTGGAGATTCCTGAAATAGATGGTGGTGCAGGATCAGGGCCTCCACAGAGGGTCAGCAGGCAAAACTGAATAAGGCTCTCCAAAGTCTGCAGGAAACATTGGGAATAAATACCTTGATGTCTTCTTTTGGCAGATCTTTAATTTGTGTATTCAAATAAAAACCCAACAGATTATCAGAGACGAGAACTTTTTTTTCGCCCTTCATGAATTGTTCTACTTTGATGGATCTTTTTGATTTTCAATACATCAAATTTGAGAAATGTAAAAACATCAGGTTTCAAGATGTTAACTCTACCTTTGGAGCTTTTTGAAAAATTATTGGAAGTGCGGTGTTGGAAGATTCAGCTTTTCTATTGCCTGAAAAAAATTAAGAATGTATTCTGATTTATTTTTTTTCCTTTTATTCCTATCAAACAAAATCAAACCACTGTTTGCCAGCCTCTCCTGTTTCTCCTGATATCCAGTCTGTAGATATTACACCTTCTGTGTTTACTGCTATCACATAAAATTCATATTCTATGAGTGGTTCTAGATCAGTGACTGGTCTGTGGTGGAGCCCAGGGCATTTTCATTAGGAGACTCTGCAACTGTTGGAGGACTGAGCCGTCAGCCTTTGGAAAGTATGGATTTCATGAGGAAGAAAGTTCCCTGCTGGTTTTAATTTTTTTTTTTTTTTCTCGTATAAAGTTCATATTTTATAGTTATGCCTAGGGAAAAAAAGGAAGCCAGCAAAATCGGTGCATTCAAACAGTTTCTGTGATTCTACTACAATGCCGACATCAATATATTTAATCAACTACAAATCAATTAACATAATAGAAAATATAGCATTAGACGTTTTCCTAGTTTCTGCTATTTTCGTCTGACCACTCCCTTTGACAATTCTTCCATTACACTTCTTGTTTTCCCTCTCATGCATTTTGAGGTTTGGAAACAAATGGCTGAATTACTCTATGAGTTCTAATATCATCACTGGAAGAGAATATCCTAAAGTTCTCATCAAATGTTACTGGCAATTACTGCAGGCCTCTGATTTTTAAAAGGGATATTTAAATTTAGTTTATTTTTTTTTGTTAATACACTGGGTAAGGATTTTTGAGTGGCAGTTTAATGTTAACCTTTTAGAACATAGTGCTGGGTAGGAGAGAAGTGTGACAGTTTTCCATCAGCATAAACCTACTCTGCATTCAGGAAGGTCTCACCTCTTTGGAGAAAAGAATTACCACCTTCAGTACTGTGGTATGAATGGAAACGTGATCTAAGTTGGATGATGGAAACAGTTTAACTAAAAGAATAGACCCTAGGAAAGCTGACCAGGGAAAGATGGAAAATGGAAAAGATGAGAGAAACAACAAAGCCAGGAGATAGTTAATTACCATCTTGTGTATTTATTTGGGCCTATATTAATGCACAGAATTGGACCGGTTGCTTGGGAGAAACAGCTTCTCTCTTTGTCTACGAAAAGGCCATGAAATCCGATGAGACATTAAAAGAAATGTGAGAGCATTGCTTAAATCTGCCCGTCCTGGCCATTACACACATTTCGTGGGTATGGAGTAAATGATGAAGAGTAGATGTGCTAACAGCAAATGTCATGACCTGCTTTGCAGGGGCCGTGCCTCTGAATGCATACAGGCCCTCTTGTGCAGTTCTTCTTCCTGTCTAATCTGCTAATAGCTGGCAAACCACGGAACCACGGACTGGTTTGGGTGGGAAGGCACCTTAAAGATCATCTAGCTCCATCTCCCATCCCACAGGCAGGGACACCAGTGCTGGTTTTGTGGGCGGATCCAAACGCTTGTTTTCACTTTGTCCGTCTGTGCTCAGCACTGGTGAGGCCGCACCTCCAGTGCTGTGTCCAGTTCTGGGCCCCTCACTGCAAGAAGGACATTGAGGGGCTGGAGTGAGTCCCAAGAACTGGGGAAGGGTCTGGAGCACAGCTCTGTAGTTATTGCCAGGAGCCGCTGTTCTGACTTGCATAACAATATTTTAGGGTTTTTGAAACTGAGAACACAGCTCTTGTGGGATACTTTTGGGATGCCACAGATTTTACTGGTAAACATTGTTGTTTAATAGATGTGCAGTGGAGTTCTGTGAACTTCCACTTATGTGGACGAGGATTTGCGCATCTGAAAACAAGCAAATAATTGTCGAAAAGGTATATCCAAAGCTGAATCTACCTTCCTCACCCCCTATTTTCCATTACTTTAGGTAGCTTTTCAGCAGCCGTGACCATGAATAGTTTCCTGGTTATTAGCCCAGAAGCAGGGACACATTTCAGTCATCACGGTCCAATATGTATTTTTGTACAACATCGTTTTGCCTTAGGAAACAGTGAACCCTGAGTACTATGTTACAGTCCAGAGCATGGATACACTTTTTCAAAGAGCACAGCTATTCTGAAGCCCTCTCAGTACTCAGCCAGCCCTGAGCACAGCTTGGAGCACCATAAAATTGGGAGTGTAGGTATTCAATATTCCATTCAATAGTGTCAACCAGGTCACCTGATTTACAAGACTATTTTTAATTTTCCATGGAAAGTTCAGTGTTTCTATAAAACTCTCATTTACTCACAATATAATATTCAACCTGTTGTATTCTCAGGGCATTTCGTAAGGTTTAGAAACTCCACACTGTACTGAAGAAAGAGAGTAGCATTAACAATGTATTCTTGATATTCAAACACCAGCAGATGAATTAACATCATTCATTAAGAGCATTCTGAGGAAATATCCAAAAAGTCTGTTGAAACTCTATCTATGATAAATAGAAGCATGATATCTCATTGTCCAGCAAAATACATTCAGAGTTTTTCACTCTCTATGAAGGGTGTAAATGTGTCATGAAATAACATCCTCAGCAACGCACTTGGTTTCAAGTATATGCACTAAGCACAGGTTTATGACAACTGAGTATAACAGTTTTTCTTTTGGAATTTAATTGCTTTTTTTACTGAAGTTGGGGTTTTAAATCGAATTAGGGAATTGGGATATTTTCTATTAGCTCTCTAAACTTTTTTCTAAGTTTCTGCACTCCTCTCAAACACTTAACCCTATGCTTAAGTGGAGTCGCATCCGTTTCTCCCTGTATGTACCGCAGTGTGTCCGGATTCAGATTTCCCTTCAGCATCACGTTATCTAGGAAAAAGAGGTGTTACTGATAACCATCCTTCGGGAATAATGGGCTACAAAATCTGTAATGGGAAATTCCTGTGCTGAATATAGTGTATACCCAAAAGGAAAATCCACCACGGTTCATATTTCCCCTTCTGCAGGAAGAACAGTTTGTCCAAAACAAAACGTATTTAACACGAAAGCTTTTGTGTTGTGCATGGAAGAACGCTGTTATGTTTTAAAAAAATAGCCTTTGAAGTTGCCTATGAGCTGCTGTCTTGAATAATTTAAAATTTTAGGTTTATGCACCCTGCAATAAACTTTTATTAACTTTTTATTGCAACTGAACTTCACGGCTTTGCACTCGGAGGCAGGTGTTCCGAAGGATGCCCTGAATCAACACAGGGAAGCCCAGCCTAGGGCAGACATCGCCATAAAACCGCGTGAGGCGGAGCCCATAAACCCGTGTCAGAGCCGCTCCCGGCATGGGAGGCCTGGCTGGAACTCCTGCACGGAGGATGTTGTCCTATGGGGCCGGGATCTGATCGCCGGGGCGGCTCCTCCGCTGCGGGCGGGGCCGGGCGGGCGGCGGGCTCTGTCCATGGTAGCTGCGGCCTCCCGGGCGGCTCCCGGCTCTGCCAGAGACCCTCTGGAGCTTGTGGTCGCTTTTCCCTTCTTTTTTTCAGTTCTCATTCTCTCTCTCTCTCTTTTTTTTTTTTTTTTTTTTTCCCGTAATTTTTTCCCCTTTCCCCCCTCTCTTCC
>VZTF01003561.1:990-71436 GCA_013397755.1 Cnemophilus loriae | reverse complement strand
GTTTTAGCTGCTTACCAAAAAACAATAATAAAAAAAAAAAAAAAAAAAAAAAAGAGAACCGAAACCAGCCCCATCAAACACCTCAGTGCAAACCTTTTCGCCCTGCCCTTTTTAATGCAGCGTGTGTTTTTAATACATCATCCTTAGCTAAAAGTCTTCAGAGATACATGAAGCATGGAAGCTTGGCTTGTAACACAGGTGACACATGGTAATTTCTTCCAGGGTCTGCAGATTTTTGTTATGATGTAACTGAAAACAGACAATATTGTTCCAGTCTGTATTTCAATTCATGAGGTTTAATATGAAACAAAATGTTGGAAAAACAGTCAGGATTAAATATAAGACGTTCTTACAAAAGCTGTATGAAGAATCAGTCTAAAATCATACAGCCATAGAATTGTTAAGTTTGGAAAAGACCTCTGAGGTCACCAAGTCCAGCTGTCAACCCAGCACCACCACCATGTTCACCACTAAACCGTGCTCTTGAGTGTTATATTCCCATATTTTTTTAACACTTCCAAGGACGGTGACTCTACCCCTTCCCTGTGCAGTCTATACTCAACAGCTCTTCCTGTAATTTTTTATTTTTCTTAATATCTAATCTAAACCTCCCCTGGTGTAACTTGAGGTCATTTCCCCTCGTCACTTGTTACTGACCCCAGTCTTGCTGCAACCTCCTTTTTGTAGAAAGCAGTAAGATCTCCCCTCAGTCTTCTTTTCTCTGGGCTAAATACACCCAGCTCCCTCATATGACTGATCTCAGACCCTTCCCCAGGTCTGTTGCCCTTCTCTGGACACCTTCCAGCACCTCAATGTCTTTCTTGAGGTGAAAGGCCCAGGACTGTCTGACGTGAACCAGCAGCTGTCTGCTGCAAGCTCGCATCAGTTAGGGGACATTGGCAGGTGGCACGCATTGAGGGACAGATGACTCCAGTGTCTCCCTTTCTGGCTCTGGCATGCCAGTGTAGCCTGTTGCAGTGGCAGGGGTAAGCTGTGGCATTATAGGCAAGGCTTTTGCTCTCTTCCTTCTTTCTTTAAACGTATTTTCTTCTTATCAGTATAAATAAAAGATGCATTTAGCTGATGTAAAATAATTTTTTTTTTTCCAAAATATCACCCATAATTTTTGCATAATCTGATCCTTCTTTAAAGCTCTCAACATTTGAGATGCTGGTCTTTTAAAAACTTATTTATTAGCTTAGTTTATCACAAGGAAGCAATCTCTCTCTGGAGCTCACGGTCTCTGGTCCTTCTCTGTGTTTACACAGCCCAATTGGATTGATATTGGCAGGAGCCTCTCCCTGAATTGCCTCTGTGTAGGGAGAATCCCTAGTATAGTTTGTGACTGGCAGGTAAAGATCCGTTTCCTTCTGAGCTGACTCTACCCCCAGGATGTTAATCTGTCCTCTGCTGCAGCAGGGTCTCCACCCCAGAGAGACAAGAAGCAAACAGGATGAAAATCTGCACAGGCCAGGTGTACTTTCTGTGGAGGAAAAAAATAAAGTCAGCCAGAAACATGGAGGCTTATCACTGGTGGAAATAAAACCACTGACAAAATATCACAAAACCAAGAATTAAAAATCCCCAGTTCCTGCATCCCTATAACCCATTTGAGTTTGCAATTATATTGCAAAGCAGCATGTTGATAGAGTTAGGTTGTTTTGCATAAGAGTTTAGTTTTGATATAATGATAGAAAGAAATACTCATAGCATGAAAAAAATCCCAACCAACAACAACCAAAACACACAAACAAAAAAACCCAAAACAAAACCCAGAAGTAGGGCATTTGAAAGGAGGTGTTCCATTTCTATGAAAGAAAAGATGGCAGAAGCGTGAGTCTTGAATTCACAGTGAAACAAGAACTTTTCATCCTCTGAGGAACTGTAGTTCAAATTTTCTTATCTCGCCTCAAACCACTACAGGAATTGGAAGCTGTGGGAGGATCCTTGTTTATCCTTCTCTGCTTTGCTCAGGCATGGCTCAAAACAGAATATGAGCATATTTTTTTTTATTGTTTGTACTATGATAAGATCCTCAGTAAGCAGGTGAGTGCTGGAACGGCGAGGGTGTAGCTCTTTATTACTGTAAGTCATCTTTATGCTCATAAATAAGCCTTTGGAATTGAATGGGATTGCTCAACTGTGCAAGAGTGCACAGGATGTGCCCATAAACCAAACTAAAACAGGCTATCCAACATAATTTAAACAAGGATCCCATGCATGAAGCGAAAGCCCTCGTTGTTGATGTTATAAAACATTGTTAAAACACTCTTGGCGTGTTACGTGTTGGTGCGTGATGTTTTGCTGTATAATTCTAGCTTTGGTGGTTTCACACGGGCATCTTTAGGGCCTGGTGAGCCCTTCTCACACAAACACAGCTGGAGTCCTATGGGTGTCTCATTTAGGACCCTGTGATCCCTTGGGCGAGGGTGGTAAGCCCTGGCTTTGAATGTCTGGTAATCACGTATGCATGCCATGTATTAAGGTATCCAAAGGCAGCTAGAGCAGGTGATCCACTGATGGGATCAGTGCCTCAAGGTTCTCTTCCACACTGCACAAAAGCCACCTCGTGGTGCGTTTTGAGAGAACCGTGTAAAAGTCAACCTTTGCCATTTAGGTTTTGAAAACTGGGTGATCTTCTAAGTCATAAAACACATGAAGAAGTAGATCCCTTGCCAGATACTTACAGAAGTATCGGAGTACTTGTTTTCAGGAGCATTTCTGTTGTTCGGGTCATGTGGAACAGATCCCTGCTTGAAAAAAAAAAAAAAAGAGAACCAGAAAGGAAAAATCACCTCCTTCTCTTAGAAATGTACTTAATTCCCACTTCTGTAGCAGACACAAGTGCTAAGTGGCCAGCACAGCAATTTCTTCTGTCGCGGGAGCTGCCTGCTGAGAGTGCTGCTGCTCCAACTCTGTGTGAAACTCCTACCGGAGGGCCCCAAAACAATGGTGTTTGTAGTGGGTGTCTGCCCTCTCCTACACAGCCAGAAGGGCTGTTTCAAAAGCCCCCTACATGAATGAATACCTATTCACTCAGCAGATGGGGATGCAGGAGGGCAGGCAGAGCCTGGCATGCGGTACTGAGCCCAGCCCATTCCTGGGCCTGTTTTGAAAATTCAGGTAGCTGTGTGTGTGTGTTGTTTCCCAGTCTGAAAAGATGCAGTAAGTACTTGCTAAGAAAAGGCTTTAAACTGGATAACTGGAGAGCAGCTTCATGTGGTATCGGTGGGTCTGCAACGTTTAGTCCTGCTTGTAACAGAGAGGTACAACGTGGCAATGCAAAAGTTAGTGAAACAGCTAAATATTTTTGCAGCATGGCAGGTTGGAGTTCAGATTCCTTTGCGTTTTGGCTCTAATTTTATCCAGGTTGGGGTTTTCTCGAAATGAGTTCTGTTCCCTTTCAAAATGATGAAAACAAGGCTTTCCGAGTGGGCAATGAAAGCTGAGTACGCACGACAGGGTGTGTGCTCGACTGCCTTACTGATGTCTCTTGGCCAGGTGGCATAAAGCCATGTGAGCACAGCATAAATGTGTCTTGTTGCCTTTCAGTGCTGCTATAAAGTGTATTTTATGGCTGGAATAAAACACACAGAAAGAATTTCCTTTTGAACCTTTGTGTAAAATTTTTGTCACAGAAAGAAAAGATAAAAATTACTTAATTCCTTAATAGGTTCCTTTCATTTCTCAATACTTTAGCACTAGTGAGACTACAAAAAAACAAGTCCCAAACCCTGCATGCAACGCACAGGTGGATATAATTTTTCAAAGTGTCTTTGTATGTTTCTGGTCTTGTTAGTAGAAATCTTTTAACTGCTGAATGTAAGCATCCTTTTACAAAAGTCTCTCGAGAGGATTAGAATATTAAATTTCTTAAAAGGTGTTTTGTCAGTATTTAATTTTTTAATGCAGAGAATATAAATGTTTAGCTCTTGTATTTAATTGGAAATTAGGCAGCCATGCGCTTTCTTAGGACAAGATTTTTCTACAGAAATACTTTGATTCTTTGATAAGTTAAGAAATGTATTATTCTCTGATTTATGATATATACACAATGATACCATAACTACTTGCTTTTTCTCCGGTGCATATCTCTCTCCCCCTTCTCCAAATTTTTCTTGAGCATCTGGACTAGACCAGACAAGTTGTGTTTGGACTAGACTAGAATAGTGTTGCTTATTCTGAAATCCTTCTAAAAGTTCCTTCCCTGCCCTTCATTTCATGTAGCAGTTTCATAGTTACCTCATTCCAACTATCTGTTACATCCTCACATCTCATCTTAAGTTTTCATGTGTTTCTTGACGCCTTCCATGCAAAAATGTTTAAACTCTCTTCACCTGCCGTATACCTGTGCCATCTTTTATTGATCCCTTTCTTTTACCTGTGACTGAAGGAAGCTTTCTACCTTCTTCCTGCTGTTTTCCTATCAACAGTCCCACCAAATTTCTTTAAAATTTCCTTGCATTTCATAGTGCTCGTTATCCTAAACCTGCAAGTCCTACTGTGTGCTTAGATGGAGCATGGCTCAGTATCCTGCTGAGCTATGTTTGGAATCAACATCTCTGCTTTAGATGTGGAAAATCTGATTCAGAGCTGCTTTTCTAAGCTCTGTGATACAGTCAGGAATAAGCCAACGTCTCCTGGCTCGTAGCTGGGCATCCTACCACTACATGCTGGTTTCTGAAAGCAGAAATGATAAGAAGTTGATATTCCCTCCTAGTGAGACACCAGCAGTGGTGTTTTGGCTGATGATATCCTGAACATGGTGCCAAGTGTTCATGTCCCACTGACTACTCTTATCTTCTACCATCTTGCCCTGGTAACCTCTTCAAGTGCCTCTCTGTCTATTACCTAATTTTAAACAAGTAAACTTTTCAGAGATTTCTACTTAAATAACTTGGTGGAAAAAAAATGTTGCTTTGTAGTGTGTTTCGCAAACTGTTCTGCAGAAAACCTCTCAGGTTCAAGTAACATTTCTTGAGATGTAGGCAGGTTGTCTCTCTGTCAAAGGTACTGAGGCTTGAAGGTCTTCTGCCCTTCAGAATTCAGCTGTGATGAGCAGAGACTCGGACCTTCCAGTGTGGATGGCTCTGGGAGATATCACCAATGCCGGGATCACCATTAACCTCGGGGCAGTGGAAGTCCCTGAAATTCCCTAGGGGAGGGTCTGAGGTTCTTGGATTATCTTGAGGGAGCCTGTAAAAAAAGTAGTTTTAAGCAGTGACAGTGTCTGGACCCAGCAAGATGTGCCCAGAGCCTGGGATTTTGCAAGCAGCTGCTGTCAGAAACTCGTTTCTCTCATTGCACAGGCATCCTGCAAAATAAATTTCATTTCAGAAATCTGGAGGTGGCATGTTGAAAACTATGTCCCTCTCTGAATTTCCAGTGAATGGATGCTGGAACAAAATCAGGTCTCAAAGCAATGGTCTTCCAGCCAGCTTGACTAATTTCCTTCTCTCAAAAGGCAGAGGATTTACCACCAACTCATTGTGTTGGTAAAAGTGCTGCTAATGCCCAGAAATCTGATTCTGCCCTCTCCTAAGGCCATCACAGATGATCATGCCCCAAATTAATTGGAATTGAGACAGTCTTCCTTTTTTATTTGTTAGCAGGCATGAATTTGGCTTTCCCAAGAAAAACTGTAAACTCTAAATTACAAGTTTTTGCAATTTATGTGCATTTCTGTAATTCTTAGCTTCGCTTTTTGCATTTCACTAATTCATTTTATCCTCGTGTTCTTTTCGTCAATATGCTTACAGTGTGTGATGCGTTTTACTAGATACATGTTAACAATTTTAACAGGCTTTGTAGTTGTTTGCAGGAAATGCATAATTGAGAGAACTGTAAAGGTGTGTTGTCTTAACTTTTGGACCCGCCAACAAAACCAATGACACTTGCTTTTCTCTTCTGGTTCATAAACTCCCAGCTGAATGGCTATTGAGTGGGAAAAATATGAAGCTCATCAGCACTGCTCTGTAACAAAAGGCCCCTTCAGCAGGTTTAAACTAGACTGGTGTGCACTCATTGTTAGTACATGTATCTGAATGCTCCTGGTTACAGAATTTAGGTGCCTCTGATGGCAAAAGAAATATATGCAACTTCAGCTTGAAAAGGAAAAACAGATGCCAAATATTTGAGTTTCACGGCATACCTGGTCCAGATCACGTGAACTTCTTTTTTTTAATTATTATTATTTATTTTAGTTTACTGTTCACCTGCAGTTTGGGCAGCTTCAGCTGAGCCAGCTGAGCATGTGCACCATGATGCCCACACACGACTCTAGGAAAATGCTGCTAGAGCAAAAGTAATGGAAGTAAGAAGACAGGCAGGTCTCAGTTTAGATGCTGAGCTGGAAAATCAAATTAAAAATGAGTCTTCAGAAGTCAGGGCCATCAGAGGAAAGTCAAATGGAGCATCCTCTGACCCAGCTTTTGTCGCTGTGCAGGGAAGCGGAAGCTCATCCCCGCATGGAGGGCTGTGCGTGCCCATGAGATGGCTCTGCTTCATAGACTTTGTGAGTTGTCACTTGCTGCTTGGGGCAAAGATCACGTTTTGACGTTTGTGCATGGACTGACAAAATATGGTAATACGAGTGATAAGTGGACGTGAGCGTTTTGCTGAGCCACGAGAGCTGGAGAATTCACGTGGCATTTGTGGGTGCTGAGAAGATGCCCTGAGGGACAGGGGTAATGTAGGCTGGTGCTGGAAAATGGGAGAAGTGCTTCAGAAAGTGGACAAGGCATTTGCAGTGATTTTTCTTGCTGCTCTAGAAGGGCTGTGCATTTTTTATTTACTTCACAAAATAAGTCTAGATACATTTAATTTTCTTGTATAACAAATGCTATGAAAATGACCTACAAATAAGTTAGTATTGTAGCTCAGGTTAACGTGAACTTTCACCTTGTTACACTTTTATTTGCTCCCATTTCTCTCTCTCGAACATGTAAGAGATATCAAGTTCTGTAAACCAAGCTGCTGGAATAAACTAGAAAATGGCATAGACCAAGCAGGAGAAATAGGTTGGGAGGGATTTGGCTGCAGGTTATCAACCTTTAATTATTCATTTTGTAAACAATGAGGGAGTGTAAAAGCAGCCAGGGCAGGTAGGTAGACGATTATGTTGTAAGATAACAGAGATAGAGGAGAATAAGGAAAAAATCCTGAGCAAACAAAACTGAATGTTATTCATAACTGTCACAAGCCTTCCTATACCATAAAAGAAAACACCAGTGAATTATTAATTTCTTCAATTAACGTAATTGTGCCGGTGTTTGACGACAGAGTAGGATATGATGGATATGACTTCAAAAGACAGAGTTTTACAAAACATCGGTAGAAAAGATGTAAATTGGCGAAAATAGTTGCGAGCGTTTTTCTAACCTCAAGTTTGAGTAAAAACATGCCACAAATCTCGGAGGAGGTTAAGACAAAAAATGCTTTGTATTTTCCTTTTTCTTTTGTTAATTAATGTCTGAGTTTGGCAAAAGGAGCAAGCAGTGAGCTGAAAGAGAGTTGTGGTCATATGAGTTTCTGTTCCTTGTGTTTTCCCTCCAGCGTGTCTGAGACTACTTACATGTTGTCAGTAGCTTGTGTACACAGAGGTCTGTTGTGGCATCCTATCAGTGAGTACTCATGCAGAAATTATTACATTGGAGTTTTCTCGGAAAGAATGAATTGGAAAAGCAAGAAACACACGTGTAGAAATAACATTATGTCTGCACAAGCTACTCGTTTAGCCTAAAACCTCTTATCTAAACTCTCCAAGCAAGCATGTAATTATACCTTAATCCAAGTGCTCTTTAATAGAAGGTCTGTTTTTGCAGGAGAGAATAATTGCTATAAACGCCATGGAGCAACACTTGTTGCCTGTATGCACTACAAGTGAGGTGCTTTCCAGGAATCTGCTTTCTCGTGCACAGTTTAACCCTTAGGGAGATTACATTTGGGGTGCCTGTTAGGGCTGCTGTTGTATGTGGTGGTCAGGCTTGGCTGAGGCAGTTCCAAGGGGTGTCCAGCCTGGCAGTGCTGCTGGCTGCCTGGGAGGCAAGGGAGCTCTCTGGCTCCAGCCTCAGCTGGATACCCACATTTGCTTCCCAGGAAAAGGGTTAAGGGCGAGGGAGGCAATGCTGCTTATCCTGCTGTCAAGTTGGGGTATGCTGCATGCAGCATGCTCAGGTCCTGCGTTTTATATAGTTAACTGAAATCCACTGATTGCTGTGTGCCCAGTCCTCCCTCCTCTGAATTCTGCTTTCCCAGGCATCATGCAGCTACCAAGGCTTTTTCCTGGGTCTCTTCTGTCTGCTATGTCAGCCTCTGCAAGGAATTAGTGTGCAAAAAATGGTGGAAGTGTCGCTCCCACCATCCTACAGAGAAGGCTCTGCTCAGCATCTGTACTGATGGCAAGTGTGAGGTTTTATCACAACAGGAGCCAGCACACAGACTCTCTTGAAGACTTACCTTGTTCTCCCAGGAGGGTTTGGCTTCCTGGGCTGCGAGCACACACCACTGGGTCATGTCCAGCCTCTCATCCTCCAGTACCCCCGCATCCTTCTCAGCAGGGCTGCTCTCGAGCTGTTCATCCCTCAGCCAGTGCTGATATTTGGGGTTACCTTGACCCAGGTGCAGCACCTTGACCTTGGTCTTGTTAAACCTCGTGATATTCCCAGGGATTCATTTCTCGAGCTAGACCAGGTCCCTCTGGATGGCATCCAATCCTTCAGGTGTGGCAGCTGCACCACCCGGCTTGGGGTCATCTGGAAATTAGCTGAGGGTGCCAAATCCCTCAGGGCCCTGGGATGCATCTCATCAAGTCCCGCAGATGTATGTACATTCAGGTTCCTCAAGTGGTCATGAACCTGGTCTTTACATACATGGGGAGAGCCTTTGCTCCCCACATCACCACCCTGCCGTCCATCCACTCAAGAGGTGTGGGAAGAGAAGCTGCCCTCGATGACAGGCGAAAAAGATTGTTGAGTATCTCAGCCTTCCCCTCATCCGTTGTTACCAGTTTCCCAGCATTGTATATCAGGGGATTGTGCTGCCTTTGACCTTCCTTTTCTGGTTAAATCTGGTTATATCCCTATACAGCCTCTCTCTGGTTGATCCACCACTNACATTCAGGTTCCTCAAGTGGTCATGAACCTGGTCTTTACATACATGGGGAGAGCCTTTGCTCCCCACATCACCACCCTGCCGTCCATCCACTCAAGAGGTGTGGGAAGAGAAGCTGCCCTCGATGACAGGCGAAAAAGATTGTTGAGTATCTCAGCCTTCCCCTCATCCGTTGTTACCANGTTGACATCGCAGGTAGTTGCCTGAAAGGGGAAGGGTGCTCCCCCCCTCCCCGAGCCCCCATTCTCTTAATGAACAGAGGCATGTGCTGTGTTTTTTTCGCTTCCATGGCCCATCTCTAGGGTTTTGGGTGTTGGAAAGCAGGGACAAGTTTGCACACTGACCCTCAGTAACTGCTGGAGTGTGTGTCCCCTCACACCTGCGGGGCAAAAGCACACAGAGGAAGGTTGGGCCAAATTATAAAGCTGTTCTCTACTCAGGCCATTCTGCTTTCCACTGTTTTGCTTGATCTCTTAAAGCAAATAACACCTTTAATAGGCGCCAAATGAAATAGTTTTACAAATTAAGTGGTATGCTGCCACTCAAAAATGACATCTAATATGAAACAACAAGGATTTCCCTACTGAGAGAGGCACAAATTACTTCCACATCCCAATCTTTTTAGCAGCTTAGCACTTTTCAGTGTCCACTTCTCCTATGTGTGTCTATAAATCAATTTTCTGTGTTCTTTTATTGCTCCTTAGTTTTCACACCATATTAATTTTACCGCTAACATAAAAGGTGGAAAGAGGATAGAGTTTAATGTTTCTTTTTGCATCTGTATCGCTGTACAAGTTTGTTAGAGGCACGTTTTCTACCTCTCAGCGGTGGCAGTTCAGTGCTAGCAAAAAGGGAGGGTGGATAATGTGACACGCATTTTACTTTCAGCAAGCTTGTTATACCAGCTCTGAATTTTTCATGAAGGCTTCAGTAACCTGTAGCCGAAGCTCGAGGGGTTTCCACCACAAAGAGGTGGATCGGCTTAGCTCTCACTTCCCATCTGGCACAGGGTGACAGGGACAGTCGGGGGCTGAAGGAAACCTGAAGAAGAAAAAAGTTCATGTGGGACATCCATTGTGATGCATGAAAAGCTAAACATGTGCCTCTTGTAGGGACACAGCTTTGAAACACTTACTTATCTCTGGCTTCAGATTATATTTAGTCAGGGTGTTTTACTTCAGTCACCAGCACAGCTGTCCTGTCTGTAAATAATACTACAGATAGATTCCCTAAAACCTTTATTTTGCCAAGGCTGCATTTTCAGCATCTCTCGACAGCTTGTACCACAAATTCTGTGCCTGCTGCCTAGCTAAAGTGAGATTTAAGTTAGGGCCAGTGTCACAAAAGAATTGTTTGTCCGTTTACTGATTTGCAGGTTTTTTTTAAACAATAAAAATTAAAACCTATCCCAATTGAAACGATTTTTTAAAATTTTTTTTTTTAGTTAAAAGTAACCCCAAAGGGGTCACTTTGGATATAAACTACTATCTATAAACACTCAGGAAAAAAAAAAAACAAACCCTGCAGTTCTGCAGTCTTCTAGCAGTTGGTTCTCAGAAGCAATATAACTCCCATGTGCATGGGATCTGAGCTGGTGAATCCCTCTGAAGGGCATTCTGCACTCAGTTATGTGTAAAAAACCAACAGTCTATGAAGTATTGTATAAACAATGTAAAAGGTGAAAAGACAAAGATTTGAGAAGTTACAGGGTGTCAGATTCACTTTTGTCATGAAAACACACTTCCTAAGATTTTCTTGTTTTTAAATGCTTAAGGTATTTTTTTTTTTAAAATTACACGCTCATAGAGTGCAATTCTTTGGCACAAGATGCTATTACTGGTTAATTAGTTCAAACTTCTCTTTTTCAGTATCTCAAGTGCTTTCCAGATAACAGCTTAGCTGCAAGACTGCTCTCTGGGATAAGGCAGTGGGGTGTGGGTGGAGTTGGTTTTTTTGAGAGGGGGAGGCAAGAAGAGAAAAAATGAGGTATTCCTAAATTCTGGCCCCATTTGGGGTGTTCAGTCCAAGCTGCTTATGGTCCTGTAGCAGGCATATACAGGCATCTATCACTGTTTCAGCTCCAGCTGTTGCCACTGAGCTTTTCAGAAGCAGGATTTTCCAGGAGGGAGGGAAATGGTGTCCCACCTTGTGAAGGAAGAATTTGGCTATGTTTTAACATTGTTTACAGCCTAGGAATAAAACTGTGGGATGCATAATACTAAGACAGACCCTAGGTAAAATCCTTGTAACTTTTTCTTTTATAAAACAGGTAGAAGGACCTCCCCAAAAACATTGAATAGGTTGGTTATTATTAGTTTCAGACATGCAATTTATTGAACTGTTACCTGGCACTTGCCTGTCATTGCAGATACTTTGCTTTCTTAGTGAGATTACTTTGCTTAACTCTGGGTTTAATTTCTATTTGCGTTTTTGAGAGAGGAATAGCAAGTGTATCGACCAGCCCTTCTGGCCGTCAGCTTCATGTGGTGATGTGCAGAAGCCTCGGGCAGAAATGGGGGTAAGACCTCCTCTGGTCTGACACGGCACAGCCTCAGCAGTGGGGGATGCTGGGCAGCCAGGCCCTTCCGAGGAGGCATCCATCCCTTCCCTTCCAGAGTCTGGGCTTGGTTAAACAAAGAGCCGCTCTCCTGCAGTTCTGTTTCTCACTCCATGGTAGGAGAGCGGCTTGCTGGGGAGCCTCTCTGAGCTGGGAGAGCAAGGGTGGTTCCAGGCACACTGGGGAGCCGATGGCACGGCAGGAGTGTGAGCACAGGGCTGATATTCCTGCAAGGGGAGGGCTCCTGCTGCCAGAAGACAGCCGTGCTTTCAAAACCCTTATGGTGTGCGTGTGTATGTACACAGCAGCAAGGTGTTACCGAACACCAGGGGCAAACAACCCCCTGCCAGATAACAGACCTTATTAAAATTATCAGTCAATCCTGAGATGTCAAGGCTTCCCAAGAAGCCTTACCTGGCAGATAAACGTGTTTGTGCTCGGATTGCAAGCTGCTTGTTGCTGTTTAGGTGACAGGTTTAAGACAGGTGCTTAACATGGAAACCCACAGCTGCTAGAAGCAAAGGGCTTTTTACCCCCAAATAGATTTTCTTCCTGCCTCTCTGTCTGCTTTTTCTTTTCCACTTGCCAAACTGTACTGTCGAAGCCACCACAAGCAGTTAGTCATTTCATATGACTGGAAGCTTTTTTTGAACCACCTTAAAGTCCAACCCAAACCTAAAATCCCAGACTTAAAAATGCCCAGAGTGAATTTTTGTTTTGTTTATTTTATTTTTTTTTGTTCTGAGCTGCATTTGTCAGTAAGATATTAAATAATCAGTGTCAGGTTCAGCTTTTGTCTCCAGGGGTCAGTGGATGTAACCTGCTCCCCGTAAATTCACAGTTTATGAGGCAGCGGTGATCTCTGCACAAGTGGGAGATGACTTTTGAACTCACGCAGCCTCAGACGGCAGGAACACTGCACTTTATGAGCATGTTTAGGGGCTGTTAAGGCTGTTTAGAGGCTGGAAAGTCTTCCCTCATAAATAATGGAGCTGGCTTAAGGGAGACGACTCTGTTTATCTTTAGACAAACAAACCCGCCTTGCAAACACACCCCCTGTATGTATTCCTTCTGGAGAAAAATAACAAGTGCCATCGTAAATGTTATTTCCTTTGCCCTTTCTTTAGGGAATTTGTGCAGCTTTGGTGAGGAGAACGATAGCAATCTATACTAATGTTTTTCCTTTCCATGTTGCTGTGTAGTCCTAAATGAGAAATAACCCATGAAGAGGAAAGGAAACAGAAAATATTTGAAATCAGAGTTTGCAGCTCACCAATGCTGACTGTGTGTATTTCCTGCTGTAAGACTTGGGAGATTTCCTTTCCCCGAGGGCTGTGAGGAGTTGGTATGCACAGAGGATGCCCCGTGCTAAACTGCTTCTCCTGACCCTTTTCCCATCCTGCACAGGCCCAGGCAGCCTGAGACATCTCTTGCACAAAAGCAAAGGGTGGGGTTCTTGTTGGCTGGAAGAGAAGACAGCTTGGGTTAGTAAATCCAGTGTTGTTTTTCCCTTGCCGTTCTACAGAAGCATCTCACCTACCTTGTCTGCTCTGGTTTTTAGCTGTTTTTAGCTGTTTTAGACTGCTTCCTCGTCTTCTGTTCAAGACTCTCAGAGCATGGGGAAGGTTATATCGGGTTAGAGGAAAGCAGGAAAAGCAGGCTCACAGCTTCTTTGTCTCCTTCCAAATGCAGAGAGGAGCAGAAGAGTGAGGATTCTGCATATATTTTGCATTGTTTGGGGGGCTGAGGGGGAAGGTTGCAATAGGTCGGTTGGCATTTTCTATGTAAGGGTGACTGCTGCAGGAAAAGAGATTCGAAAATGCGAGTCCAAGTCTGACACTGACTACAGCATCCTCCTTTCCCAATTTCTTGAGTCTGTGCCTGAGTCTGGCTGTCAGGAGCAGGCTGTGAGGGAGCAAGTGCAACATCATCTAAACCCACACGTGTGCTGTGTGTTAGCTCTCTGTTATTTTCACTTTGAACTTTATTCCCTAATTTTTTATGGACAGCCATGTTCATACTTAGGGGTATTTTGGGCTCTTTCTGTTAAAGCAAGCTGAGCTTTGAATCCTGTTGTGTGTGTTTGTTAATTAGAAAGTGAAATGACACAGAAGTTAGCAGTTCTCCCCTCAACTCAAAAGCAGCAGCCAAGTACAGGGTGAAGGAGTTCAAATGGGATTATTACAACTACCACCACCACCAAAGCCAGCTGAACAGGCAGCCTTACATAACCATAGTTAAGTTATTCTTTCTCTACACTGTCGTTAGCAGTCAGATATATATTTAATGGGTTTTCATTATATCCTATAAATGCTGGCACTAGAATACTTTCCCCAGGGCATTCTCCGAATAAAAGAAAGGAGAAAATGACGAATGCATTTAGCACATGCACCCACAACTTCATGATAAAAGCCAGCATTTCCCCATACAGCACCTGTTGTCGTAGCTGGGTTAATTACCTTTCATTGTAATCAACTGCCTGAAATATTTATCACAGTGCCTGTAATTTCCCAAATCTGAAAGTGACACCCATAAAAACAACACAGCTTTGACTCTAATATTTCAGGTATGACATTCAGCAGGTTCAACTTTTTTTTTCTTCTTTGCATTCCTTGTAGGGTATAGTTCTTAATTCTCATTTTCCATTGATTCAGAAAGTTTTGTTTAGTAAAGTGAAGCTTCTCTGATGTTATATTAAAATACTGCTCCTTACAGTAGCATGTCTACAGCATTATGGTTACTGAATGTAGAACAGCATAATGCTTCCTTCTTGATTCCATATTCAATCCCCTCCATGTTCACTGCCTTCTCCTAAATTACAGGATCAGTAAATCATACAGACCTGTGGTTGTGGCTCTGATAAATAATGTAGACTCTATTTTGTCTGAGATATGAGAGGGCTTTTTTTTTTGAGAAGAGGTTTGCAGAAAGCAAAGAGGTGTGACTGGAGGAGCCCTGTGGCTAAGCTTTTGGGGGAGGTATATGAAAACCTGTCCTGCAAGCCACCTGGCTGTATCTGATTCTGCTCCTATTGTAGGTACAGGAACATGGCTTTTGTTGCCTTGCACAGAAGCAGGGATGGATCTGGAAATGTCCAAGAGAATCCTGCACTTTTAAACTTTTAGTACTTTATACAGCAAAAGCTAAACTAATATTACAATTATTGTCCCCAAATCAAGTTTCTTAGCAGTTTCAAAAAGTCGTCTCAAAGTGTGTGTTGAGTCAAAACTGAAGAGAATACCCAGTCATTGCACTCCAGATTTTGACCACGAGCAGTGATGCCCTTGTACTCAGCACGTTCTGCAGTGCAGGGAGGTGGATGGTTTAACTTTAGCCTTTCTCTAAACCCAAATCCTTTTTTCTTTAGCGAGCCCAAGGACATTCATTCTTTCTATATAAAGCTGAGGAGCACTGTCCTTGGCCTATACCTAGAGAAGTGACATTAACACAGAAACAGTCAATGACCTTTGCAAAGCTGGCAGAAGAGGGAGGAAAGCATATCAGCAAGCTGTGTTCTGCTCTCCAAAGCTTTCTTTTTCCGTGGCTTTGAAGCATGGGCTGCAGTTAGAGCTAAGGGAGTGTGTGAGATAGAGAAAGAACAGAAGGGAAAGTGACACTGCAGCCTCTTGGGAGATAATCCACTTCCTAATCCCAGTGCACCTGAAGGAAATCCTCAGCGCTTCAAAGGAAGCTGTGAGGTTAAATAGTCTTGGCACACGTAAATGATATTGATGTGAGCGTCTGATAGGGCACTTCAATAAGTGCTACTGCATCTGACACGTTGCGTGTTTTCCACCATAGTGTGTGTTCCGAGGATTATTCTCCTCAGAATCTTGTCGGCCAGAGCATGAGTTAAACCGAGTGGTGCTGAAAGCCTGCCGTAGGTGCCAGCAGCAAGGTGTTCTGCTCACCTCTGATGCCTTCTCCAGGGCCCTTTCAGTGCACTCAATGGCACCAATAACCTTCTCTCCTCTGCTGTGTTTGCCTGTGTCTGGTGCCTGGGAGAGGGCAGGATGTTTTGGCTGGGCAGGAGCAGCCAGGAGGCGGGTGAGTTTTGGATGCCAGGGAACTGTGGTGTGAACAGGTTCTGCTTCACAGACCCTTGTTGTTCTGCACTTCTACAAGGCTTTGCTTTTCTGGAGATTTCAAAGGAAGATGATAAGTCTCAGTGATTGCTGGATAGTTATCTCAAGACTTTCCAGTTAGAATGAATAGTATAGTAGGAAACAGATAAGCTTTTTTGATGCCCGCCTGGGAGCACAATGAACAAAATGGCACAAAATGTATTCTGTCTGGAAGCTGTGATGATTGGCTTGAACAAGCATGTCTTCTCTAATTTATCCTGATGAATGAAACTTTTTCCCCTCTCTCTATCACAGTAATTTCTGGTGTTCCCATTTGATAAAAGGTAAGAGTGACAGAGTTCTTTCGAAGTCATACCCCACAGAAGTACTCTAGTAATGAGATAATTTTCAACCAAAATGAATGGGTTTTCAATACCTGATGGGATAAATAACCCGGTCTGATCTCCCGGCTGACCCTGATCTGAGTAGGAGGTTGGATTAGACACCTTTTGCTCTCCCTTTCAACCCAAATTACCCTGTGACCTGAAGTCAAGGGGTTTGTCTGTAACCACACACTAAGCTGCTGGGTGGTATAAATGCAATGTGAAACAATGGTGTTAGCTCCTTGCTACCACTTTTGTGATAAAGAAGGTGATAAAGACAGGGTCACTACATCGAGCTGCTGGGAATTGCAGTAGTTCCTAGATGACTCTGATTTTTGTCACTGGCTCTCTTGGTTTAGAAATCAGCTGGTTTTTAATCTATATTTTACTGTTTGTTTCACTTCTCCCCCCACCCCGCCTCAAACTGGTAGCTGCTGANTGGTGGGGGTGGTGGTAATGGGGAGCTCTACCAAATCATCTGCTGCTTTCTTGCACATTTTCTCTGTTTCCCCTACTTTTCAGGTGTAGCCCCAGATCCTTACAACTCTCCAATTTGCTTGTTTGCTTTGGGGAAATTAATGTCTGTGTGGCTATTAGTTGTGTTTTTTCAAGTATAGCTCTCAGGTTAGAGGGAAGTGTGGTTGGTTGGCTGTTCAAGGCTTTAAACTCTGGGCAATTTAAAGAGAGAGTCGTGGCAGACGGGCTGTCCATCACGGAGATTGTTATTCGCAGGTCTAATGTCATATCTGTGTATAACAAGATCGTGATTGACAGGAAAGTTTGTTTTGGAAGGAGCAAAGGTCAAGGTTTTGCTGACAGCTTAACAATGGAAATATTGCATCACCAGGATATTTTACGGAGTGATACATACATCTACATAAATGTAACATATGATGGTGGAACACTGTGCGAGATGAAGCGCTGAGCTACGATCAAGTTTTGGAATACTTAAAAATAAAAAGTTATCTGTGCTTTATCCATCTTCTTGAGGAATAAACTCAAAGTATCTGTGGGTATGGCTTGTGCAATGAATTTGACCCACATCACATGGAAGAGCCTTCGCTGCAGAGCACTGTGGTTGAGTGGACAAGATGTTAATTGACTTTGTCAGTGACTTCCTTGGGGGACCTTGAACAAATGATTGCACCTGTGCATCACTTTCCCCTCCATTTAAAAGGGAGAAAGCATTTTGTCTGTCTTGAGTTTTAGGTATGAAAGCTCCCTAAGCCCTCTTGGCTATAAGAGAGTTGATTTAAAAAAATGGGAAGATGCATAAAAGATAAAAACTGAAAAGACAGATGTTAAGAATATTGGTGCTTCTGGAAAACCTTTTCCAATTCTTCTGTTCATTTCATTTTTTTCCCTTTCATTTCTTCTTTGAATTTCTCTGCTGTACTTTGTTGGGTGAGCTCACTTCCTCTTGTCCCTGCCCGATTCTTAAATAATCATCATTTCTTGACTTTACCTATGAAAATTATTTTTGCATTTAATGTACAGTAAACTAAATCAGAGACCAAGAGGGTTATTTATTGCTATCATGTTGAGATTCGAGCTACTTTTTCTCTGCTTTCTCCTGTTTCATAGTATCCAAAACTCCCTTTCCCCAGTCTCTGCTCCAAAATTGTGTTTTGTTTTGGTTTTTTTTTCTCTCTTTCTGCACTACAACCTGCCTGTAGAGATCTTTGCTAGTGCCTGTGCTATAAACCTGAAAAGGCCAAACCGAATCAACCGGGCAAAATGAAAATTCAAAGCAGCTCTCCAAACACCTTCCTCACCAACACAGCCTAAGTGTTTAGTTAACATCTGAATTGGGCACTGAAGGTCAACAAATTCAGGCCCTGCTGGAGCAAGTGGGTCACTGGGAGCTGTGGCCGAGAGCTCTCGCTACTGCCCCGTCCCTTTGTTTGCACGTGAGGATCTCACAAAAGGCGTCGTCTCCTCCACATCGGGTTTCTTTTCCCAGCTTCTCCACCAAGGTTACTCATGCTCTTCAGCCACTCATATGTGTTCTATTCCCCAGTGTTCAGGGTCCTTTTCCATGCTGGATGATAATTCTTGTCTCCTCCCCTACCCCGGTACCTGGGCTAACCAAAGGTGCCTCATTTTCTCATGCCGTAGAACAGCAGGAGAAGGCATGATTATCAAAGAGAAACAATGGTAATGCAATGAAGTAGCTTCCAGGCAGTATTACTCATCAAAGTAATTAATTACTTGAATAATGGATGAATTTTAATATTTAAAACCTTAAACTCAATGCCATTTTTAACCTAAAAAAAATAATCCTCTAATCTAGTTGAAATTAAAAAATTATTACACTTCTAGCAGGAATGACAACTTTTGCACTAATTCAGAGTTGTAAGGTACTAATCTTTTACTAGCAGTTCTTTATTTCTGATTGTACTTGCAAGTACTAACACTTCTGTTCTGTGTAAGCAGAAAAAGACAGGAGAGAAAAGCAGACAAGTTGTACCATTCATGCCTGATAGACAGTGATGCAAGCAAAGCTGGGCACAGCTGTTATTCTCCTGCTCTTGGCAAGAAATTTTAATTATTTAGGTTTTTTAAGGTCTCATGTCTTCATTAGTACTTTCTATAGTGTTTTTTATGGCATTCTGTGAAATTAAAATCTAAACCCACAATGTCTGCCTCCAAACCAGAACGTCCTGCTCCACCAGAGTGGCTGGGGTACCTCAGTTTGGGCTCCTGTTGGAAATTTCCCTAGTGGTGGAGCTGCCCCATCCCAAGCGTGCTGATCTGCAAGTGCTGCCCAGCGAGGGTGAAAGGCTGCGCTGGGCTTTTGTGAGAGCAACTCTCTCTCTGCAGGAATGCACTTGAGGAAGGAGAAGCAACACAAAACCTACCCCCAGGCAGGGAATGAGGGCTCACATTGGAAAGATTAGCAAGTGCACCTCCCAGAGGGCTCTAGTTGACTCAGTAAGGCTTCCTTTAGCACCTTGAGCTACCTACAGCATCTACCACACACAATTCTTCCATCTCTAAATGACAACGTATTTTGTTTGCGTTTTGTAAAACATATAAATAAGTAGTGGTTGCAATCTTATCTAATTTAAATCTTTAATGGGTGAACAAGGGAATAACAATGCCTTTCCACCTGATTCACCTAAACTGACCTTTGACATGACTGCTTTTGCCCACTCTAATTCGATGTTCTCATCTGCCTGGCTTCATAAAGCAGCAGGCTGCCTGTCTGAGGGGGAATATCATCTTTGTATGCTGCTGTTCAGGGCACAGTTGAGGACACAGAGGGATTCTAGTGACCAGCTTGTTCCCAAACCCCCTCTGGTGCAGAGCTGTCACAGGTGCACTGTGTGCCCACAGAGCTACTGGGCAGTGATGTTACACTGAGTGTTCCAGCAGACTTCCAGCCTCCTGCACAACCTTCAGCATGGCCCACAGGATTTGCCTGTTGGGTTGGCAGGCCAGCAACAGGTTGCCTTTCCAGCAGTACTCTACGTTTTAAGCAGTGTTGGTTGATTAATGTGTCCAGCTCTGGCCCTTAATACAAGAGGGTACGTGGTGGGGGATTCTACTTTGAAAGCAGAGATCCAGCAACTCTCAGGTGTGACAGTGATCAGCAGAGGGATTGTCTTGCTGCTTCCTTCAGGTGTTTCAGAGCATGCTGGAGCACAAATGCATCCCTTTGCTCCTTTTTGCAAGTCCTGGCTATCTGTTTTTATGACCAGCATTTAGCTGAAGCCCAAGCTGCCGAGGCAGGCTGGGGAGCAGGCAGGTGTGTGATGTTGGGTGCAGGCAGTATTAGCCAGGTTTTAAGCAACATAACTCTGTTGCTTTTAAAGATGTTTTTCTTAAACCCTGTAGAATTTGGTTTGTTTTGTTGTGTTGTTTGGGTTTGGTTTTTTTCATTTTACAATGCTCTACTCCAGTGTGGTTTTGCCGTACAGTCCTTTGTACAGGTGCTGATATATCCCTATAGATATCCTTTAATCCCCTTCCAGTGTAAGAGCAGAAAAAGCTGGGCAAGCACAGGGCCAGCGCCGTTGTTAGGCTGCCCAGCTGCACCGGGGCGAGGGCAGCCCCACATCTGTCGTGTGCCAGGGGGATGCGCTGCCAGAAACCGGAGCTCAGCTCTCTGCCAAGAGGAGCAGGGCCAGCGCGCCGTGAGCCCAGGCTATTCTGAGAGCTCACGCAGGCAGGGAAAGCTGACAGGCACTTCTAATCCACTCTGCTGGTACCCGTGGATGACAGAGCATCAGTGCAGGAAGGGAAAAACCCTAATAATTGAAGTCACACACCACGCGGCGGGGTTGGTTCCTGAGAAAACAGCAAGGAAGGGCTCAGTCAGGACCACCTGAGCATGTGCCTGTCAGCTCAGCGGTAGCAAATGTTGCCTGTATTTCTATTTATGTTATCTCCCCTCTGCAGAGGGAGGTGATATGCCCTGGAATGGTGTATGTTACAGGTACAATGTAGGAAGACACAGAATCCACACCAGGGCTGTAATTTAAACATGTTTGGTGTGGGTTCCCTTTAATTTTGTCTTATAGGAGCAGGCATGAGCCTCATGTCTGTGTTTCTAAAGTGTTTATATGGGATTCACTTTCAGGAGCTTTCTTAGATTAAATTTATAAGGCAATACTACATCAGCATTACACTGGTTTCACTGCAGCGTTTTTTGGTGACAAGCGAGGGGACGCAGTGGAAGGAATATAAAGGTCAAATATAAGTGCTCTGGCTAAGTGACTGCCACTTACTATGTGTCTGCATTATCCCAGGCACTACGGGCCCTGACCCAGCTGGCTTCAGCTACTAAACCATAATATTTAATAAAAATCATTGTAATCTGAGATTTGCTGTTGCAGTGCCCGCTGTCTGCTGGCACAAGATTTGAAGGAGCGCAAGGGAAGGCTTTCTAGCAAACACACTCGCACCCAAGTTCAAATTTACCATTTTTATCTTCAAAGCCCAACCCAAAGTAGGGAAGGGACTGCCTCACGCCTGGGAGATCATGACCTCCCATGACAGCTACATGCTTCCAAAACAATGGATCTGTCAGCCACAACAGAGAGACTTGGAAGTGTGGGAGACAAAGATCTCTAGGCAACTTGGCCCACAATTATGGAATGCCTGGAGGAGATCAAAACCACCACAAAACTTGCCACCTTCAAATCAAATTTAAAGACCATGGCTTTTTATTTGTGCTTCCCCCCAGTACACCATCCTCTCAGAGAAAAGAAAAAAGTCGGTGTAAAAACACGTGCTTGTAGGGGTGTGGAGGCAGGAGGTAAGATGGAAGTGTGGATCTCTTTAGCTGTTTACTTGCACAGGAGGTGCTTGGGGTCAGCGAGGAAGAGACTGGTATAAATATTCTGACACCTGAGCGTAGTTGGGAACATTGCTGGGACTTATTACAGTGATACTTGTAGAGATGTCTGCCTTACAACGTTCTTTACAGAGCCCTGTATCCAGATCCTTATGAAACTACCTTAGGAGACAGATACGAAGTGTAAGTTGAGATGGAAAATGGAGCCAGTTCTGAAACACACGCCTGGAAAAAGCTGACAATCAAGAGAATACCCCTACTCAGTTTCAAGTCCCTGCTTCTGAGAGTGTATGTGGTTAAATAGGAACAGGCGTGGGCCTTACATCTACATTTCTGAATGCTTCCCAGGAGGTCCACTCTCATGGACACTTGACATTTCTCCTACATAAATTAAATTGAAGTGATGTCTATGCAATTTAGGATTAGAGGCACCTCCCAGTGCCTCTCAATAAGAGTGCTGGCATTTTGTTGATATTAGTAGATATTTCTAATACGAAATAGTGGGAAGAGCAATGCTGTGTATACAAGAAAACATTATATGTACAGATGTTCCAGGAAATGAATTGATTTTTTTTTTTCCTTTGTAGTTAGAAGAATAAGTAGAGAACTGTGATATACTTCAACAAGTGAATATCTTATTGGTTTATCAAGTCCTCAGTTTCCTATGCAATCTTTTCATATTTAAAATGTGTATCCTTCTTCAGTATGTTTTGAGTGACTTATCTACGTTTCATAACCCTTACTTATTTGTTCTTCTTTGACGTTACCCGGAGACTTTATTTTGCTTGCATATTTAATGTATTCTGAAAATAGGTCCTGAGAGCCATCAGAACTGTTTCACCATACTCTTTTTGTTTGCACTTTTTGATTAAACATCGTATTCACAGAATCATAGGATCGTTTAGTCTGGAAAAGACTCTCGAGATCATAGAGTCAAAATGTAAACTCATTAAGCAGTAAACAAGCATTCAGAGACAGCTTATTGTTTCATTATGAACTACCTATTTACACTCATAGCAAGAATTAGTCATACATATAACATCTGAGAGTAACACCAGTAGTTCACATTTTATCCCAAACATCAACAGCTACCGTGTACACTTTCCTATGGCTGCAGCAGCAGAAAGTCCTTTGGTCCCAATCCTTTGCTTGACAGTGTATCTGTTGTTTTCCTCTGAGCCCTGATCCCTTTAGTAACCATTTTCTCAAAAGGTTAGCAGATGCCTGAAAGTGACTGGGGGATGCCCTGAAGCCTGAGAATGAAGAGAGCATTTTGTAGGGATGTAAATGCAAGTACAGGCATCTCTTTGAGTAGAGGACATTGACTGAAGATGGATGTTCTGTATGTGAGATTAGGAGGAGGGTGTTGCAGGAACAGTGCGGGTTAGTAGTTGGGGAAGGGGAAGAGAAAGGAAAAGAAATCACCTTGTCTAGAGACCCCTGGATCCCTCCCCTGGGCCACCAATATCCACCTCCTGACTGTTCCAGGAGACTCGCTCTGGCCCGTTCTTCAGAGCTGCTAGAGATGTCTTGATTCATCCATCTTGACCTGTAGCACCAGCTGCTCACTTCTCCAAGTAAAAACATTCTCTCATGTCAGCATAACTGTTTGTTCGCTCGTGGGAAATAAAGGCTGATCAAGACAGAGTTAGTAAACTGAAGTCCTAAACCTGTACAGACCCACAGATGTACCAAGGGAATGGCTTCATTTACCTACAGATTTGCATGTTTGTGGAGTTCCTACAACACACTACCAGTTAGCAGATATTTTGTCCAATTAAACTCTTCTCCAGGACTACGCCCTTTGGTGACACCCTGAAAAATTTCCTCCAGCGCGAACTGTAGTAACACCATTGTACACAATTCAGTTTCAGAGGACTTGGTAGGAAATTCGCAGGAGATGCACTGCAGAGTAGCTTTTGCCACAATTGTGGGGCTTGAATTTCTAACAAGGCAATCATCCTTGAAGACACAGGAGCCAGGGTTGACTTGCTACACGTCGCTTTTACACCAATCCATGGAGATACCCCTTTCTAGCTTTCTGATAAGTTTTTTTTTTTTTCTGTCTTAGACTGCAGGCAAATTAGTATCTTCCCAAAAATAATTCTTCAGGATTAATAAAACTTTCTTTTTAAAGCTGTGAATAGAAAATGATGGTGAATGTCTGTCTCACAGGTAAACTGTTTACAGTTTTCACCAGCCACCAGACTGTTTACCCGTCTCTCACCAGCAGTCTGCAGTGTGCTTTGCTGAACTGCAGACAAATCTCAGAATTTGCAGCCACGTAGAAAGTACTAAATCACCAAAATCTGTTTGTAGTCAGTGCTTTACCAAGTAGACCCCTTTAATTAAAGGTTTAGCTGTGTGCAGACATCAAGCCTGTGAAACCTTTGCCTACAGAAAGACACCAGATTTTTCCAACCTGTTCCTGTTCTTTGTATTCCCCGTGGGTGATTCTGGATTGAGTTCACCAGCTGGGCTTTAATCGTTCTGTATCTGAATGATGGCATTTCTCTGTATGGGGGTGGCAGAAGCGGGTCTCCCTCTACATATGAACAGCAATCCTTCCCTGTTAATCCTCTCCATGTGGCTAATCCCGCTCCAGGTGTAGGTGGTGGCCAGGCCTCAGAGCTGGTGGACCACTGGCAGATTCTTTTTGCTTGTTTGCCTGTTTTTGCTGCATGGTGTTTTCTTTTTCCAGAGCAAAATAAATTCCTGTCAGGTCTGGAATGCCTACTTTGTATGATGACAGCCTTCTTTCCTTTTTATCTCTGAAGGGTCCCAGAGCGAGGGAATTGTTTGGATGCACAAAGAATTTCTTTTACAGAAGAGAAATGCTTTTGCTTGTAGGCTGTGATGCAACTCAGCTTTCTGCAGTATTAGTTTCCACTCCTTTTGTTTTTCACTGTCAGCAAGTGTTACCGTGTATACTACACCACATTTTCCTGTCTGTGACTAAGGATTTCTGTATTGGCCAAGGGTGGAAATAATAGTAAAAAAGGTCTTGGTGGCCATGGGTCTTGTTCTTTTCAAAAAGCCCACTCCCATGGCAACAAGGCCTATTAGAAGGCAGCAGTCTTGTCACCACAACTTTAAGTCCTCATAATTCAACCAAAAAGATAAAACGAAATGTGGCAACTTTATCTTGCTCAATCTCTTACATAAAGTCATTTCTCAGAAACTTGATCAGTGGTAGAGACAACAAGCATTTAAAGGGGAGAGGCTTTGAGAGGGGAAAAATCCATTCACATCCGAGTTTTGAAAGATGACTGAAAGATGGAAGAAAACATGATATTACAGCAATCTTTTTGCCTCTCTTGCACAGTGAACAATTGACCCAAAGTTTAGGATTTTGAGATTTTTATGATTAATAGGCCAGCTGGAGATTTGAAATTTACCTCCTATGTGAAATAACATTTGCTTTATGAAATAATTATTGATTGCAAACCCTTCTGCCAAAACAAACAAAGAAGGAAAATGAAAGAAAAAAAATAGTAGAAAGACTTTTGATTCAAGCAGTTACATCTTGTCCGAAGATCACTTTTAAAAGTGACCTGTACTTAAAATGTACAGTGGTTCCTATGGACCAGCAACAGGATTTCCTGTGTCTGTTACCTGTCCTGGCTTCACAGTAATCGTGTGAATATAACCGACAGTGTGGGTTGGCTTTAGGAGGCTGTGAAAGATTTATCTATTAATTATAAGTGGCTCTTGCCTATGTAATTGTATGTAGGAAAGAAATGCCAGTTTCTGCCTCTGTCACAATGACAAGTCCAGGTGTTACCGTGATTCAGAGTGGTTTGAGCTGAATGAAAGTCAGGATGGGGCACTGCTTCTGTACAAGATACACTGGAATTTAATTTTTGGTGTGCAACCCATCACAGGCCACCTATGAAGTTGTTGGGAGTCGGGTGTGTGGGGTTGAGCTCAGGGTGTTTTGGGAATGAGGGTGGGACTTGCTTGTCCCAGGGAAGGTGGGGAAGAAACTCCCACACTGCCAGCAGGGACTCATCTGTGAGAGGCTGGCAGAGCCACTGCTTTAACAGAGCTGCCTGGTGTCTGATTTAGACTGCTATCATTGGAAGGCTACAGGTCTCATGGGTTACTCGATGTTACTGCAGTCACCCTGCAGAGCACAAAACAGGCTTGTGAAGCAAGAGCTGGGAAACCAGGCAGAACAAGCCACGCAGAAGAGTGAAATGGCAGGCACAGAAGCAGAGGTGTCTCACAGGGCTCTGCACTCTCCTCTCCAAGGCAGCTTGTGGTGGAGCACTGCTCTCAGTGCAGTCTGTAGCCCACACGCTCTCTCTTTCGGAGCTTGGTTGATAAACCAAGGGACAAACCTGAGTGGTAATCCCACAGGAGGGCTGTGGCTTATCTTTCAAAATGGCTGAGAGGTGCACACAAAATGAGATGAGGATAGTTTTTCACTGTCTTAAAAAGGGAAAGAAATTGTGACCACTTAGGTAAATGAATCCCAAGATATGTGCCTGACATGGAAAAGAATGTAGCAGGTAATAAAAATTATCACGAAGCCAAAAACTTTTCCTTTTTACTCTGAAGCTCTCCTATTTGGTACTGGGCACATCCTTGCATGAGGCCAAGTTATTCTGGGCCTGGATCTCCTTTCAGAGATAAGGGCAGAGTAATTTGTTTCCCTTTGACGGGAACATGGGTTAAAACATTCTTTGCCAGTACTTAGATCTTTCTTTGTTCTTTTGTTGGTATAATCAGAAAAAGGACTAAAAGACCCTTTAGTCAATAATAAGAAAGCACCAGCATCTGAAAATCAGTTTCTCTTCCCTAGTGAGGATAATATCATGACAGCACTTTATGTTTTAATGAGCACAGATTTCAGTGCCCTCATGGAATGTGAGCCCAGGCTAAGTCCTTTCATAAATGAGCAGGTAGCCTCAAACTTGGCTGTTCTAGTGATATGGATAAACTTCTATTTTCACCAGTTATTTCTGATCATTTATTCTGGATATTAATTACTGTATACCAAACTTCCACAAACCTGTTAATATCTTATTTTCAGTAAATTTGTGTCAAGTACCGGATTTGATATCCACACGTCTTTATTCTAGTGACTCAAGTGAAAATCTCATAGCTTTTGTGACAAAAATCAGATCAAGTTTTGCACTGGGAAATGGATTTCTTTGGCCCTAAGCAATGTCGATGCTAGCATGACTTTAGAGGTTGTGTTCCTGAGTCAGGCTGACGTGTGTGCCTGCAGAGAAACTTCTAACACTTTTTGATATGTGGCATAGGTTTGGTTTTTTTCATTTTCTACTTTGCTTTGCTGCTGTCAGTGGGTAGTGAACTGGTACTTTGGATTGAATATCTTGTATGGAACGGTTAAAAATGTGTTTGCTAGTGCAAAAAAAGCAGGAAGATAAGTAAAGGGCACATGACTCCTGCTTGCAGTGGATTCTCTTTGACCTGGATTGGTAAAAGTTGAATTAACGTATTTGGGTACCAGCTCAAAAAAACACCTAGTTTGAGTAGCTGTATATATTTCAATGAATAACAAACTAAATTAGTTTAGAAAATATTTGTGGTAGTTTAGAAAAATATTTGAAATAATGAAATTGAATTTGTAAAGGCGTAGGGTTGTTTTAAGAGACAGCTTAGGCAGTAGTGGAAAGACACAGACTCTCTGTTTTGTAGTAATTTCTAACATCAAAACTTCTTCATGCCTGGGCTACAGCTTTCCAGTCATGGGGTTTTCCTTAGAGAGTTTACAGTATTTTTGTAGTGTTATTTATTGGAGCAGAGCAGTGGAAGAGTTACTGTGTGTGAAAAAGAAAGCAAGTTTAGCAAATGCAAGGCTTTTGTTGTTTTCTCGCCTTGTGCAGGCACGTAGAAAACAAAAGGACAATTACTGAGAACTGCTGTGCTTATGACAGTATGGTAGGGCTGGTACCTGGTGAAATAATGCAGGTGGGGAAGAGCATTTTGGCCTCCTCTTGACCTTCTGGCTGCCCCTCAACCCCAGGTGTAGTGCTGCTGTGCGTGCTGACCTCGTGCATACAGCGTCCCATGGCACAATTCGTGTGGCACCCTGTGGATATCACACCAGATATACACCCACACGTGTCTGCTTGGCAAATCTCAGAAATCAGTAAGCTCTCAGGACAAGAAAGAAAACCAAGTTGTTATGTGGAGTAACGAGAGCTGCTCGTGGCTGGGGCACTTTTGTAAAATGGCACAGAAATCTGAGTGTGAACTTCTGTGTAGTTTAGTAGTGATGGGGAACATGCTGACTTGCCGAAGGCTGTGCTATTTATAAACAGGTAAGGAATCAGGGATTTAGAAGGCTGTAAAAATAGTTTTCTGCTGTACACAGATGTACAAATTGAGGTAAAGGATTTTAGCACAGATCATTAAGTCACTTGGGCAGCGGCCGTGAGCAAGGCTCCTCCATCACAGCACTGCACGTCACCTTCCACCAAGTTCTCTGGTATTTCCTTATGCATTACTCTTTTGTAGGCTTTGTTGTTGTTTTTCTAAACTCAACAGGAGATCACATAAATACAAACGCCCATGCACAAGGTATGACTTGAGTTACCGTCGCACCCTGGAGAGTAATACTCCTTGCAGGTTTTACATGTCCCTCCTCTGTGAGGATTTCCACGTGATGCTGCTCAAACAGAGCAACCAGGAGGCAGGAACAATGTCCCTCTATACACCGCTGGGCCCGCATTGTTCCGCGCAGAGCCCGCTGATGAACGTGAGATGGCAAAGTCGTCGTCATTAGGCGGAATTTAATAGCGAATCAAAGTTCGAGGGGAGAATAGGCCGATCTCAGCTTTAGCCTCCCTTGGGTCCTGCTGAAAGATTAGAGGGAAAGAGCAGGGCCTTGCTAAGTTGAACGTATCAGATTGTTTTTCAGCAATAGTTATGCCTGCTGTAAACCCCTGAGAAACACCCAGTTTAACTCTTTGGAAAAACGCATCCCACAAATTCTGGGGAAGAGGAGGAAAGGGCATGTGGCAGAGGGAAGGGTGATGTTTGATTTTATTTCTCTGCTACTCACTGCAGAAAGAATAATTCCATGGTTCAGAAATTCTAGTTTGTATAAATTAAGCTACAATGTTCCTTAAGAGATGACACCTCTAAGCTTTAGTGCGTGTAGGTGACCCAAAGGAGCCAGGCTCTGGGAAGACTGGGAGTATGATTTTCCTTGTTTTCAGTGTGCTTTTTCCATTCCGAATTCTTTATTGCTGGAAGATTTTGTTTGAATTCTTTGTCAATTTTCCACATAACTTCTCAAAATGCTGTAGATGAGGTGTGTGAGGGCTGTCAGCATGGGCCAGCGAAGGAGTTAATGCTGAGTGTGAAGAGGGGGAGTGACCCCAGGAAAACTCCCCTACCAGCACCTGTACCTTGGGATCAGACAAAGCTAACAATAAGAAAGCAAAATGTGTTAGGTGATCTTCCTCTTGTGGTGCCTGAAATGTCACTGGGCACTGGCTGCTCGCCTCCTATTTCAAGCTTCCTTTCAGTCAAGGCTCTCAGTTAAAAGACAGATGATGGCACCTCTTCCTATCGGAGCCTGGTGATCAGCTGGGTTGTCCCAGAAGCTTTGTTCTTTTGTAAATGCCTTGGGATGTGTTATGTAGCAGCGATAAAATCGCTACAAAGAAAGCTAAACATCAGCCAGAGAGATCTCCATGTAGATACAGACGTAAAAAAAGCCCAACAAAATAGGCAAATCTGGCCGTGGGGCCCCTCTTTCTCCTGGCTTGCCCAGGAGCCTGACTTTCCTGGGATGTGCTGGGGGTTGTCTCCAATAGCCTCTTGCAGTTTTACCCTGTTCCTTGCAGTAATTTGGGCAGCTTCTCATAATCCAATAAGCATCTCCCTGAAGTCTCTCCAGGGCTGTTTCTGTGGTTTCTTTGGCCATGTCAGCAGGGACACAAGAAAATGCCCTTACTTCCTTTGCCTTCTTAAGGGAAGCAGAAGCTCTTGAGGATGCAAGGACATTTTGGTTTCGGGTTTTTTTGGTGAGTGTGTTGCTATTTGTTCAGAAAATAGACAGGATTGGAACAATTTTGGGGTTTTGTGAATGCTTATTTTAGTTGGGTCTGTTTAGGCTGTAGGTGCCAATGCTTTGCAGTGCTGCTCTGTGTCTTGCAATGTTGTTTGTTTTTTTTTTTTAATTTGATAACAGGCATTTCTCTCAGTTCACATTATTGCAGAACCTAGAATTTTTGAGAATAGCCTTGAAACTTCTGCTTTCAAACCTCTTCTCCAAACATCTAGCAATCTCTCTCTCTCTCTTAATCCTCCCTCCCCAGACACCTTCAGTTTTGTGACCAGAGGAAAGTCACCAAATGAGCAACTATATCCTCAAGATACTTCTGTTTTTAAATCCCTTGCTCTTGCTGGAATAGAATCCCAGCGTTTGAAATGGACAAATTACTGGTCTGAGTGAGGACAACATCCCCTTCTGTAACGTCAGTGCCCCACACTGCCAAACCAGACAGCTTCACTGCATCCAGCCTGGGACATCTCTCCTCACTGGCTTTTCCATTTCTTGATGACTGTCATTCTCCTCTCTCCTACAAGTGTTCCCAGCAAGTCCAAAATCTCATTTTTTCAGCTCGGCATGTTAAAACAAACAAACAAAAAAGAACAGAAACAATGAACAACTTTTTATTGTGTTCTAAATGTTTTGAGTGTCTCAATGAAATTCAGCTTAGTTGACCCCAGTGCCTTCAGTACAATGTAGGTGCATCTGTTGGCCCAGCCTGTACTGCATGGGGTGTCTGCCTGAATGCTGGAGAGGATTTTAGCCCAAGATGTCGTATGAAATGGTCACAGATCGTGTTCTCTTGAGTCAAAGCCACATCTCACAAAGGACCTCTAACTTAGAGAAAGTCAAAGCGCTCTCACCTGGGAAAAGGGTTTGAGCCAAACATTTTAGAATAAGAGACCTGGGATACAAAGGGCACCACAAATAATTGCAACATTAGTAGGCAGAAAACTGTAGCTAACCATCCTGTCCAGAGAGGCATGACTTTGAATGCTGATCAAGGCTATTTTGTCTTGCTGAACGCTTATAGTTTTGAGAGGTAGACTCATGGGAGTCTTACTAAACCACTAACTCACCATGACTGACCCCAGTGTATCGGCCTTTCACACTACATGACTCTGAGCCAGCAAGCTTGAGTTTACTGATGTGTTTCAGACTAATTAAGATTGGTTTTCTTTAGCATTTCTAATGAAATCCTACCTCCCCAGAAGTATGTGTGCACACAAAAAAAGAGACCCCAAGTGAAAAACGAAATGAAACAAGATGACCTTACACAATAGTGACAAACTATTTTCTTTCTTTGCTTTATTAACCAGCATAAATGTTGACTCTCTCTCTTAAATAGCTCTAGGCAGTACAGATATTTTTTGCTACTACAATGATGAGAAAAAAAGAATGGTCTTTTCTTCCTCAGAAGAAACACTGTCTCTGCAATCTGAGTGTCTTTCCAAATTAAACCTGAACATTAAAAAATGGTAAAAGCATTTAGGGAAGCATGAAGGTTTGAGGACAGATGATGTTTAAATAAATCCTTCTGTAAGCTGAGAATTGTCTTTAATTTATTTTTCTGTCTAGGAGGCTACTTGGCAGAATGCAAAATGAAGATATTCTCATGTAAAAGTTTAGTAATTCTCTGACAAAATTTTAAACCCCCATTCTTCATGCACTGTCATTACCAAATATTTGAAAATGAAGTGAGAGCAAATTTGACGTTGATTGCCTCGCTTAAGAAACATGATCTGCCTTTTGCTTGGTTTTATTTAAACCTTTGTGAGGAAATTGGGCAGCAGGGGAGCCTTCCTCTCACAAGGTGTGTGATGAACAAGAGCAAGCGTAGGGATGGTGCCCTTGAAGGGGGATTGTCACACACACCTGCTGTAACGCAACTGCAAAGACTACTACAAAAGTGGTCTTGGGGCTACTGTCCGTGCCCCAGACAGCTCTTGGCAATCTGAGACAGAGCTGGGCAGTTGCTCTCACTGACTTCACACGTGCAGCCTGGGAAGACACTCAAGACCTGTGCCAGAGACTTGTGTGCTCAGAGCCGTTTCGTGCCCGTAGCATCAAACAGGAAAGGCTTCCTGGCCTGTATTCTGTGACTTGACACCATGCTTGCAAAATTTAACTTATCTGTTTAGGAAGGGTTCTCACAAAAACCGCTTGGGCAGACATAAAAGTAAGCAAATTTTCCCCTGTGTGTGTGTTTATGTACACATTTGCATGTACAGATGCAGTATAGAAAAAGCACAGCCATATATTGTGTAGGGTACTGACGGGGGATTACCTGGTTACTGACTGCTGATCCATTAGTGTGCTGATTACCAGGCTTTTGTGGTGTGTAGCTATAGTGCCATTATAAGGAATTAGGCTGGTGATATTATATGAAAATGTGTATGTTACGTATTTTTAAAGCAAGAGCTGCCATGATATACTTGATATCAGACCTGGAAGCTTTCTTTTATTTTCTACACTATTAGGAATACTACTATAGGATGCCAGGACTCACATGTGGTGTCTCTTGCCTTCTCTCTCCTTAAGTGTATTGTAAATTGAGATGGGGGAATAACTGCAGTCCCACCACGGCATTTGAGTTCTCAGTTCATGAAAAGTGCACTAGACATTGCCCGTAAATATCGTCCCTTAGAGTTTCAGAGCAGAGAATAGAAATCTAAAAGAGTAAAAATGAAAATTTGTCCCGCTTGTTGCGGTGAAACCAGAGAGTTATAAAGGACCTCTGAACAATATTGAGTTTGGGGTAGCACAATCACATCACAAAAGATTTACCTTCACTCTGCAAACTCAATATAGGGCAATAACAATCTATTACAAGCAGAGCACTACAACGTCAAAGGAATATTTAAAAGAACTAGACAGAACCTTTAAATCACAAAAATTGAGTTAGGTTGTCCCAGAGGAAACACCCTGGGGACAGTTCCTAGCAGGATTTTCAAGAGGTGTTGTTCAATTACCAAAAGTTGTATCCAATGTGTATCTTAAACATAACCAGTAATTTGTCCTCTTCTAAAATCCTAGGGGACAGTAAGCAAAAGGCACCTGTCCTCAAGGAATCATTAGAGTGGTAAAATGACGATAATTGCCATGTACATGCATGTCCACGTGTCCCCTAGGTCAAAATCAGGGATTCTGTTGTAAAGCCTCTGTCTCTGCACCAGTTGTGGAAGTAAGACATGTGATACCTATCACAGATACCATTCCCTAAGTGGGTGAGTCAGCCTGCACAAGAAAGAGGTGGCATATGTGCCACATGTCTCTGAAAATGTAATTACAGAAGTGACAAAACCAGCAGGTATAGTGAAGGATGGAGACAAGAAACATACCAGCTTTCCAGGCACAATTCCGGTTGATGTTCCTGTTTCAGTTGCTATTTACTCTTGCCATAACTAAGGATTTATAAAGCAGTTATAACTTGGTAAACTTTTGAAAGTAACTGTCACTAGTGTTGCATCAAATATCCCTTTTTTTCTGAAAAATAACTTCTTAAATCCTCCTCTATCTGCCTGTTGTGCACAATGCAATAGTTCATGGCTACAGCTAGAGAGGCATTGCTGCAGAGGGGTGGAATCATCCCAGCTGCAAGAGAAAGCTGATCCTGGCAGTAGTGGCAGGACTGACCCCACGGATCTGTAGCACACTGCAGGAGTTATGTCAGTGCGGCCACAGCTGCCTGTGCCTTCTGTGGGCCAAGACAGCGACAGCATGGAATGACTCAGGGTGGGATGAGGAGCCTGGCTCACAGTGTCGCTGGAGCAGTAATCCTTTCGGAAAAATCCCTCAGATCCTCTCTTCCAGAGTCTAAACCCCAGCTGATAACTTTAGCCATTGCCTATGCCATTTAGTACAATTTGCTGTTTAGGTTGTCTTCCTCTGTTACCTGCTCAGTTCCTTTGTGGCATCAATACAAGACCCTGTGGCAGCCCTTGACTGAGGGCATATATTAGGTTTTATTTAGCCTGCAAGGCAGTCATGCCCCCACTCTTTTCACAAGTTGGATACCACCTTTTTAATCAGTAATGACAAGAAATGGGACAAAGCTAATGCTTATTACCCTCCTTTTCCAGATGTTGTAAGATGAGCAGAAATGAGTGTGATCATCATATTGGTAAAACAGAAACCAGTAACGAATAAACTGTTTGTCTACTGATGAGGAAGCACTATTATCAAGGAGGCACTAGCCTCCATATAGACAACTGCTAGATTAACTAGATGCTGATACTCTGCAAACATTCAGCAAAGAAAATCAGATTCAAGAAGGTGAGCGCAGCAAAACAACCTTCTCCGCCTGTGTCTCACCAGTACCTCTGCTCTAAGGTGTAACAGAGTATGTCTAGAGCCATTAAGGAGGTAAAGTAGGAATTATTGTGCACCCACATTTCAGGAGAATTTGATTCCAATTAATGGAAGGGGCAGTTGGGTCCTTAACGAAACTGCCTTCAAATCAAAGGTAATTCAGAGCAGGTCACGGGGTTGGGTTAACTGCAAAAAGCCTCTTGCTTAAATCCCCAGGTGATACCTGACACACCCAAGCACTAACTTTTTAGATGGGAGTACAGAAGATAAGCTCAGAGTCACACAGTAGTCTCTTTGCATTTGGCCCAAGAACCGAGCTTAAAAATACAAACAGGCTGTCCTGCACGGAGCGTGAAATACTTAAATGTCAGAATGGTATTGTTAGGGCTCTATCTGTATGCATAGCAACTATCGTGTGTACAGCAGAGAACAGAGCTGCCTTCGTGAAGGCAGGCAGGAAGGAATAAAAGCCCCGTATCCTGTTTTAACCATTCCCAGGTGGCTTTGGGAAAAAAAAAAAAATCTTTAGAATTAAGATGTTATTGACCTCAGTGACATGTGTATTATGTCTCTCAAGACCAACAGTAAATATACAAAATGTTTATGTAAATATATATCTGTTTAGTGAAAGTACCAGCCAACAGAAGAAGCATTTCCTTAAGAGTTGCTGAAAAGCTTTGTCTTTTCGGGAGGGTATTGAGAGAGTTTTATTAACTTCTACTTTTTTCCATGTTCTTCAAAGGGACTATTGTAGGACATTGGGCCACATAATCCCATGTCTTTACACTGCAATGCATAGGAGAGGGGTGGGGAGTGCAAGAAGTCAGGTTGTTCCCAGATGTCTGTGACAGAGCCAGGTACTGCTGTAATACATATGTTTAGGCACCACAACAAGTGTTTTCTGTCCTGAAAATGGCCTGGGTGCAGCAGGAAAGGCCACCTGTGATGCAAATTCATCTCTGCTGACCTGGGTACTTTGGGTAAGCAGAGATGTCTTGCCTGTTCCACGGGTCTCTGAGTGTGCCCTGTCTCGTGAGGCTGCAGGGAGAGCCCTGGTAGCGGCTGCAGGGGTTTGTTGTACACAGTAACATAGGGAGTACCCGTCACGTAGGTGCAAAATTAACTTGTAATTACCTCCCTGAGCTGAGCAGCCTCATGCACAGTGACAGTGCTCGTACACACATGCAGCCTGAAGCAGAATGTGGGGTGGATATATGGGTGCCCTGTGGTTGAATTCACTATTGCAGTCAGACAGTGCCCTTCCCTCTGTGAACTGGCTTCTGGAGCACGTTTCTCCCTAGATGGTTACTTCCATTTGTGGGACCATGTGAAGGCAAGAGGTATTCCAAGAACAGGCCCTGGAGAAAGCTTGGCATATCTCAGGGGAGGTATTTAAAGGAACATCAAGTGGAAAGGGACATAGCATTGGTGGTTGCATTCATTTTGTTGTCCTGCCTGGAAATTTCCAGAAAAAGATCTGGGGGGGGAAAAAAAAGAAGAGGTATTCATTCAGAAGTGTAGTTCCTTTAAATTCCTAAAAGGAATGGGTTTGGTACTTACCTATTTATGGGAATGCATCTGCTGTGAGACATGAGGAGGAACAAAGAGAACTGCTTCAGCAGCAAGAAGGGAACAAGGGAATAGTCATGAAGAAGTCCTGTTAGAGAAGTCTGGAGCTGGTCTGGCAGAACTCCCTCCTTTTTAGAGATCTGGAACATTCTGGAAAGTAACTCGGGAAAGAGATGTATCAGGAGATGTGATGGGAAAGGTCATCTCCTCAGTCAGAAAGAACTGTGGTCAGAACTAGGAACAAAACTCCTGAGAGAAATTACTTTAGGTGAACAAGGTCTGCTCCAGTCTCTCTGTTCCTTCTTACCTTCAGCCTTCATTTCTGCAGTGTTTAAAGCCAAGGATGTCTCTCCAGGAGATGTCCTGAGGATAGTCGTAACTCTCAGGGAAGAAGTTAAAAATAAGGTGTTTTATAGCTGATTTTGTAAATATATGATTGATTTGTGTGAAATATCTGGTGGACTTATCCTGATTCTACACTTTTGTTTTGCCTATTTGCATTTTTCAATAGTAAGTTATTGAGTAGAAGCAAGACAGTGAATCTGGATCTGTGTAAAACTGAAAACTGAAGAAATCAATCTCTTTGTCTTCTAAGAATGAAGTTTGTAAGGCATGCTGTGAAAAGATTGTGCAATACATCTCCCTTCTGTTCTTGAAGTACCTTTTCTGTGGACTCAGATGCAGTTGGTCAGCCCAGTATAACTAAGAGTGAGAGAGAGAAAAGCTAATGAGTTTTGTACGTTGTCCTGAATCAAGGATAACAATGGATACAGGGAAATGATGAGGATTTACCAGTCCCCCAAAAGGACCTGGCACCAAGTGAATTGACGTAAGACAGTCCTAGGCTGCTGAGAAAGAAGGGAGAGGGGTATGACGACAGTGGCCAGACATAATGTATTGGTCAGAAGAGAAACATCTCCTGTTCTGCTTGTTAAGTCTGTCTGTAGCTTCTGTCATCAGTAATTTTGGAGCACAACATTTTTGCCCTCTAGAACTAGGCTCCTTTTGAAACTATGTAAAGTCAGAGATCCAACTGCAAGTAGACCACTGAAAGATAAAGTGTTTCTCCACCAATATTAAAAAAAGTCCCTTCTTATCGTGACTGTTGGCAGGAACTGCCTTTGCCTGGAAAATAACTGGTATGTTAACAAAACCCTTCCAGACCTTAGAGAGCGGTAGGTGGGGTAGGTCTTTCCCATCTATAAATTCTCATAGTGTTTTTGTTTTCACTTCTGTGATGCTAATAGTTTCCCTCTCTAATTTCCCAGCTAATCTCTTCCCTGCAGGTTGGGGGAATAAAAACATAGCTCCTGCTGGAGTTCTCTGATGTTCAGGCAGACATCTTGGGAACACAGATCGAACTGATAGGAGGCTATTTTATAGGGCCTTAAAAGCCACTAAGAAACTAGTAAGGCCCATTAGACTTTCTGTCATGCATATGATGAGAAAAATATACCAGCATAAAATCCACTTTATTGTCCTGCCACGACAGCAGCACCTATTGTGCTGGGAAGCTTTTTGGACAGCAGCTCTACCTTAGTGTTTCTGCTCTGCTGGCTGGTGAGGTTTCGGGGATGGCATCCAAACAGAGAGGCTTTGTGATAGGCTATCAGTGACCCGTGAGGAGTATAACACACAACCCGCTGGTTTGACATGAAGGAAAAGCTCAATAAAAGCAGAGTGACCTCTTTCAGTTTCCCATTTCAAGCCTTAACATTGACTTCCTTGCACAAAGATTGGCTCGAAGACCTGGTACTACGTTATATTCCAGAACAGTTTATCTGGCCTTCCTTAGGGGCATTGCTCCTTTGCACTTTCCTCTCTGATATCTTTAAACAGACGGGAGAAAATACTGCACTTTGACAGGGGTCCGTATTCACTTTGAACTGCAAATATTTTGCATCGACTGAGCTAGAAATTAATGGCAAATTACACTTTTTGCCTAAAGTACTATTTTATAGTCTATAAGGAAAACAAGCAATTACTTGTTCTTTGTCTTCAACAAACTGCTAAATAGTTATTTGTCTTTTAACAACAACTGCTCTGAGGTTGTAATTTATGTGCTAGAGAACCTGGGAGACCTTACAGAGTGCCACAATCTGTGCCTGCAAGACTAATTCTGACAGATCTCTCCCAAAGCTCCCCGTAAAAGGAGCTGTTGTTACTGAGGTCCAGCTGACACTATGGGGAGAAATTCAGAAGTCAGCATGGAGTTACCTGCACCAGGTTTTGCCAGAGCAAAAAAACCTCCAGAGTTAGCCCTTCCCTTTCTCCTCTAAAAAGAGGGTGTGTCCATGGAGCACAAATGATCAGAATTACCACTCCTGTAATTCTTCCTGGTAACATTTTTCAAAATTCTCTTTCATTTTGGTTCGCAATAGGAAATGTCTGGAAAATGCCCAGGTCGGTGAATCTGGATTGATGATGATGATGATTATTATTCAAGATGGATCATGATTTTTATTTTCCTAGTTGAATTTCTATCCTTAAAACTTTCTAGACAAGCAAAACACTTGAGGATGACAAATATGACACATACATCTCTAAGGCAGGCTCAGAAAAGACCTGATGGCGTGGCTGGTGACTGACAGATGCTTCTTATTCTTAATTGCTTATTTTCCCCACTAATTTCCAGACGGTTGTGCAACTTCTCCTGCCACTTCTCCTGTGTTTACACCATTGTGGCAGAGGAGGCTTGTATGAAGCCCCTTGCAGAGCTATTTTGGTTTATTCCAGATTCCGTCTGAAGATGATAGCCGATAGGTGATGTGCTTTTTTCCCTTGCAGCCTTGAGATGTTATCTTAGCCCTGTTCAGGTCTTACCAGCCCGGTACCCTGGGACTCAGTCTGGCTTTCTGTATGCGGCAGAGTGAGCCACACTTAAATCTACGCTTCCAGTATGTCTCTGAAATATGCTTTAATGTGTTTTTTATTCAGTATTACTAAGAATGTTTCCCTATCGAGACAGTTTCCTGCACTTAATGAAGATATTCACCACTTGATTTCCTATATGAGCAAAGTGTGATACGTGTTTTGAAAGTTGCTTTACAATTAATTTTCCAAAAATTAGTAGTCTTCACGAGCACCTCTGAAAGATATTACTGTTTCAAACTGCCAGCTCCCCTTCTCAGACCAAACCACAGAAAACCACCAGCCCTTACTTACTGTTTTATTACTAGAGTTTTTATTCATGAATGCTAGATCTGCATTGGTATTTTTCCACGAAATCCAAAAACAAACCTAGCAAAGTGAGGACAAAGGAATAGCACTCAGACTTCTCTGTTCAAGGCTGGATTAATAAAGCTAGCTGCCCTTCAGCCAGCAAGTGTGTCTGTGGGACAAATGTGGGAGTGTGTATCCTCTGCAGCCACCGCTCCCCAGCCTGCTCTGTCCGCGAGATCAGTCAGAGCAATGCAAAATCCTGGGAATCCAGGTCCTTCTGTCTGAAAGCTGCCATTGCCTTCGCTTTCACTGCCTGTTTTCTTTCCAGAGTGTGTATGGCTCGGTTAAACTCTTACCTGTGAACTGGCATTTTTCTCGCTTAAGCAAAGCTGAATTCTGTAAGCGATGAGGCCGGCTCATAACAGAAGCAAAACTGCTCTGACTTGGGTGATCAATCACACAAGTTAATCCACGCGTAAAGGCTGAGCTTCAGCTCTTAGCTATACACTGGCCACAATCTCTGACTTTAGTTTGCATTTCTTAGTTATAGAAATAGGAAACTTATCTTTGAAAGGGTTTGCGTTATTTCTTAGACTGCTCCTGAGGCTTTGAGGCGTGCTTGGTTATTTAACACGCACGGTGCTTCTGAGCTCTACAATATTGTTTTACTGCAAATTCTTAACAGCCCCCAGCCAGAGTTTCAAACAAATCAATAAAATACATAAACAGTCAAGGCAGAAGGTGAACTTGATATCAAAAAATACTGGTTTGTGTGTGAGCAGTTTGAGGTAAATAGTTTTTGTTTCGATCAGAAATGTATATTACTCTTAGTCCATTTTAAATGTTGCTTTATTGTAATTTGCATTATTTATGGTGGACTTTTTTTTTTTTTTAAACACCCTGCAACTTTCCTTATGACTTAAAAGCAAACTTTCCTTTTTGATTCGAGCTGCTGCTAGAAGGCTCTGTCTGAGGGTGAGAATTAATGCCGACTGCCCCATCCCCTGCCAGGCTGCGCTGACTCCCTCCGCTGTCCCTGCAACCTCTCCCATGCTGCTAAGGTCCATGTCAGACAGGGCCCCCTGACATGTTCCCCTTTCAGTCACTGCTTTCTTCTGAGAGCTGTCACCACCCCCTGGAAGCACATCCTCAGTGTAGACACAAGGCTCCTACCAGCCCCGGCGGCAGGCTGGAGATGTGAAAGTAAAATTTATGTCTAGTGGGACTTGGGTTGCGTTGGGTGTGTTCGGGTTTGGGGTTATTGCGGAGCAGGCTGTGCTTGCACTGAGTATGGGAATGGATCCTGCCTGAGGGTGAGCACAGAAACTGCCAGCAGCGAGTCCTTCCTCCCCCCACTGAGACTGGGGGTTCACAGGGAGGTGTTTAAAAAGCCTTTGGGAGAGGTTTCCCTGAATGTGAAGAGGCTGGATTGTCACCTGCAGTATCATTTTTAATTGCTTTGCCTTGGTCTGTTATCAGTGGCAAATGTGTTAACATATTCTTTTTAATGTTATTAAGGCGAATTTGGAATGTAAGCAGTCACTTATGGGAAAAGCAGGAGGTGCTGATGGGAAATCACATACATACATATATATATACACACACACATATACATGAGTTTCTTTCCCTTGGCATATGCTCTCTTTAACTCTTGCTGCTAGGGCGTTCTGTTGGTTTGTTTTTCTGTTTTGGGTTTTTTTTGTGTGTTCTAATTATGGCCTTATGACTGAAATTTCGTAAGTACTGGGCACAGGTGCCCAGGCACTGACAGTGGGGGGCTGCAGGAGCCCCACGCTCTGTGGGCTGAGGCCAGAGGCTGACCCATACTGGACACAGGTATTGCCAGCCAACTGCAATGGACCTGCTGCAGGGCACAGCTGTGCTTCTGGAAAAATGTGTTTAAGAAAGGGCAAAATCAGGAAAAACCTTGTAAAAAGCAGCTCTGACAGCTCTGATACCCAGTCACTAGGTATTAGCCATGACAATAGTGTTTGCAAGTTATAGCAGTGCCGCAAAAAAAAATCAAAGTCCAACAAAGTCCCTACAGAAGCAGAGTGAAAACAATTCCCCAAGTTGAGAAACTGTGTCCTGTGATTTTATTTCTTCCTCACCTTGACCAGCTGTATAGCTTTCTCATCCCTCTTTTTACCCCCCTGAACTTTCCTCCAGACAGAGTGTAATGGCTTTATTTTTGTTTTAAGATTGAACAACGTTTTCCGATTGCTGCCATTGGAGTCTATTTAATTTCAAGCCTCGCCTCATGCTGTAAACACAGAACTGCTGCCAATCAACATGGAAGAACCTTGAATGAACTATTTTTTAACTTTATTAGAGTAATTCATACTTGGACCCTTTCCCTGCCCACACACCTCTCTGCCCACATTTCCATCTCCTTGCCAAGCCATGTAAAGCTCTGACCTTTCTTCCCAACTAAATTTTGTGACTCCAAATAGAAAGCAATGTAAAAGTTGTACCATTAGCCTGCATCATCCCTTCTCTCCCCTTGACACTGCAACTGAGTTTAGCCAAGTTAGACGTAGAGCAGAAACTTTAATTTCCAGAACAAGGAACCTCGTTTCCCTGAAATGTTCCCTTTGTCAGCATTCACTTTTCCCACAGTGCCTTCCAGTGTCAACTCTCTGGCTATGGTTCAAATCAATTCTTCCAAACATTTGTATGTGGTGAGCTTTGAGATTCCTATTGCTGTCTGGACCGGAGGTATCTTCATTAGTTTGTTGTTGTATTTCTATTCTTGGACAAGATGTGCAGCTGTAGTAATTTCTCAACGTGTCAATAAGATAGGATGCACAGACCATGTGATGGGGCTTACGAAATGGAATCACATGCATTTTCCTAAGTTAGTTTACTAATAATAGGATCTGTTCTGATAAGCAAAATAATGTACAAGTTTCTGTGAGCTGAGTTAAACAGTGGTGAAAAATGTGGGTGGAGTTTGCCTTCTCTTTCCGACCCGTGTGAAAATCACTAACTGTGATTTTGTAGCTGTGCACAGTAAATCCTACTGAATTTTCTTTCCTCTTTCTTGAGAAAACAAAGCTTCGGTTTCCACTTAGTTCTAGTCTCCCTCTAACCTATGCTCCTTAATCAGACCTGCAGAAAACTGTTGTGGAGAGTTTTTCCTGCTGCCTTTACATATTCATTAATCTCAGTACAGAAGTATTCCTACCCACATCCGTGTACTACCTCAATGCCTCAGTTCTGTTGGCATTTGGTCCAAAATAACTTTTTGAATCAGATTCCTATCTCTGCACTGGATTATGTGCATACTAAACTCACTCCTGAGCATATCTCCTGTACCTGTGATTAATGGACTGTTACTGTTAGCCAAGGCAGGTCGGTGAGTGTACACTCCTCCAACCTGTGCAGCTTGGCTTTAACAGCCAACTATTTTCTATGTGAAAAGCATTTTCTTATATTAATGCAGAAAAACGCAAAGCCTCAATTTATGTGAAGGGCATTTCCTCAGCCACTATACAGTGATGGCAGTGGTCACCTTTGAGAGGTATCTCAAAGCATTTGAGCAATGCAAATCACACACAAATCAGGCAATGCCCGTTAATGACAGGGAGCGTTAATCTTATTAACATCATGCTAAAAGGGTAAGGGGGATTAAATGTCATATTTGGGTCCACGTTCCTTCTGTCTCAAGTACCGGATTTTGGCTAGGCAAAATCTAGAATCAAATTTCACATAGCTTAAAAAGGAAAAATTAAAAAACCCACAGGCAGTAAAAGTTCTCTGTGAAAGCAGTGGCACGTCCTCCAACTGGATGGCAAATATCTACTGCTTGAAAGACTGTTAAGGTGATAGTCATAAACTATGGCTATGTTTAATGGTTATTGCACTAAGCTGATTTTGAAGCACACTTCTGATGTTGTAATTCTGATGGATCAATTTCCTACAGGAAACACGTAAGTTTAATACAGTGTAGAACAAATTTGCTCGTGTTTGAGGATATCAATTGTAAAGAGGTTTAAAGATTTCTGTCATCTTTATCACTTGGCTGCTAAATAGGACTAAGTGAAATACTGAAAATAGGACTGTAAATTTAAGAATGCAGTGTAAATAATAGCTTTTGAAGACTGTTCAGTGTTTAAGAATCATTTTTTTGGCAGTCCAGAATGAAAGAGAGTCTCACATTGCCAGTTCATAGTGATGTTTTTTCTCTTTTTTTTTTTTTTTTGGTCACCCCAAGCAGGATATGGATATGTGCATTTTAAAAACCAGGCATCTTTAGGTAGGAAACAATCTGCTGGCAAGTAGAAATCCATACCCAACATGGAGAAGGATTTCCTTAACTAAGAAAACAACTCAGCACAATCAAATCATCACAAGCAATGTATTTATTTGAAGAACAAAGACCATCCCTTGACACAAAGGAAAGAGTCAAGGGGGAGAAGAGTGTGTGAAATTTTGCCACTTGAACAGTGAATTTCTCTATGAAGCACTGTGCCAGGACAGACCAGCTTTGTGCTTAAGATCTCACTCTTACTTAGCTTTACAATTTTTGTTGAAATTTTAACAACATAGTTGAGGCAAAGCATATCACGTTTCATGGCACAGCTGGCCTGTGATCTGTTTCAGGTTTACACAACTGTTTCTCTATCTTGTGGTGCCTAATGCAACTGTAAGAGGTGAATCTGGCTGTGGTTTCAGAACTACGAGTTTAAATCTACTGACATGTTCTTGGTTTAATATGTAAAAGTTCTTTCCTCTGTCATGAGATCAGAAGCTTTTAGGCACAAAACAGTCTAAATGTGGCCACACCAGGAAGCAACACCAGTTGGGACCTCTTTCCCTACCAAACATAATGTTATTTAAAGGCAGCTAAGAGTCCTCAAGTGCATCCTGGTGCAGTTAAGTGGCTGCTGTGGAGAGAGGCAAATTTTATGATATGGAGCAGATTGTTATTTCTGCCACTGCCAAGAAAGTCCTACTGTTGATACTTTTAGTATTGTGGTCCAAATATGCTCTGTAGTGCAAACTGGTATAGAAACGATTGAGTCCTGCCTTGGATTTGCACATTCCACATTGAGAGCTTTCATAAGGATTTACAGAAAGCAACTCTCATCAGACTATTCTAAACAGCTTGAGAGGAAAAGAATTTTTCCCCTGCAATGGTAAAGCCTATCAATCCTTTCGAGGAACAGGAGCTTTTCCCACCTCCCATCTCCCATACACACAGCCCTGGTAATCACCAGCATGGATGCCAGACACTGCTCTCTTAGCCTCGTTTCTGTTGTTACTAATTACCCAGATTTTTCATGTTAAACTCTTCATGCAGTTTTAAATCTTTAGTTTTCTTCCCCAAGGATTTTGGCGAAGGCATGCTTGGGAAATACCTGCCAGTCATTGTTTTCAGGCTGTTTGGAAAATAATACTCTTTTTTTTTTCCCCTGGTTTCCCAATGAAAACATTTGCTTCGTGTTCACTCCTTGAGTTGTAGTTAATTATACCAAATCAGACACTTCTAGCAGCATTACCTTTTTTGGAATAATAGACTTTTTCTAGCTTGGAATAGGAAACTGCATTGAAAGAGAAAATCAGGTGGGTTTTGAGATAACACTGAATCCTCTTTGACAATAGTTCCTATCTAGAATATTTCTTTACTTTCCTGCCCTTCCCCCATTCCTCCTATAAGACCATATAACAAAATTCCAAAATTTTTCCCTCAGCCTTTTTGTTTATGTTTAGAAGTAAACTTTAGCACTAGCAACTTTTCACAACTTATAGATTCACATGATGTGCTAGTTTTGACATGTGTTGTAATATGGCCTGGGGGAAATTTTACATTTGCCTGATTCATTTAGACTACCCTATCCCAAGTATCGGAAGTCTCCTGTTCAGTAGGATTCCAGCATCCCTTCTTTGTGCTTCAAACCTTTGAACTGGGATTTGGAACCACATTTTGGTACTGTTTCCTGACAGTGACTGTATCTTGTGTGGTAGCTGTTTCCAGGGTAAAGAACTACTAAGAGCATTGCAGCTTTTCTTACACTCGACTTAAAAGGAGAGATGGATTAGAGGATGGTCATGACATAACAAAGCTTGTAATTTGATAACTGGAAGTAGAATCCAAAAAAGGAACAAAGATACAGGAGGCTGAGGAAATCCTGTTCATAAATTGTAGGAGTTCAAGGAGTGGCTTCTGTACAAGGAATGACCAAGCAGGCTTACACTTTTCAGCTCGCATCAGAGGGGAGGTAGTGGGAGGACGGTAGAGATCCACAAAGCAAGGAGCAGTGTGGAGAGAATGGACAGGGATGTGCTGTTTGTCGTTTCATCTAACACAAAATCTAGGGTGGTCAGATCGTGGAAGAACCAGGGTAAAAAGGAGTGCAGGGAGATTGTCTTCACCCCAGCTTGAAGTAGGTGGGTGGAACTCGTCAGTAAAGGATGTTGTGGATTTTAAAAAGTGTACATGGGTTCAAGAGGAGAATGAAGAAATGTTCAAAAGACAGGTCCGTGGTGGACTAGAAAATGAGACAAACCACACCATTCTCAAAAAAACCTGAGCTGAAAGCAGCCTGAGACAGTCGCTGGGAGGGTCTTTTAGTTTGCCCTTTTCTCAGTCAGACACCTGCTTCTGGCCAGTATCAGAGATATTGGCCTGGAGGGGCCCTTGGACTGAATTGGCACAGGCTTTTCTGTGCCCCCCAGTACAACCTGATATTGCTCATTGTGAGACTCCACTAATCTTCACATTTTGGTTTGAACCATAGCGGAGGACTTCTCTTTAAACCCTGGCAGAAGCAGGATTTCTGTTCCACCCACTGAGTCCCAGGGAAAGGCAGAGGCCACTCTGACCCCCTTCAGGGACACGAGCTCTTAGGGAAAAGTTGGCTCTTTTAATTGCCTATACTTACCCAACATAGCACATGTATCGGCATATATCAAATGTGTCAGTAAGGATTACTGCAACATAACCGATCAACAAATATTTTGCTCATGTGAAATGCCCTAAAAGAGGGAATGGTTTTATTTGCCACCCAGATGAATTTCCAAGAGACATGTAATGTTGAGGCTCAGAAAATTCCCTTCTTCATAAAAGGCGAAGCTGACAGATGCAGGTTCTGTGGCTTTAAATTACAAAACCTTGTAAAGATAGATATATATATATATATATATATAGATATATATATATATATATAAAAAAGAGAATGCAGTGCTCTAAACCAAAAGCAAATAAAAATTCAATGGGCCTTCGTATACCGGTTTTTGTACTCAGAAAGCAAGGTTTAATAAAATTCTTTAATTTTATGGCGGAAGACATGTCAAGTGCAGTTTACATTTCTCAGCCAATAATCATATTTTCTTGCAAGCGGCTGATACATTTATTTTTTAGAGACAGACACAACAAATAATAAGGGTTTTTATTTGAGAGGAGAAACAAGCATTTTTATCGAGATGAAAGGGGTATAATAAATTTATGAGACCTCACATACAGCTATAATATAATAAATTAGGAGGATTAATGGAATTGTGGGCTACAGTAACCCTCACTAGTAGAATGCCTATTTTATGGAGCTTGATAATATAGTTTATCACTGACTCCATGGGAATTCCCACAATATATTAGCTGTGGTGTAACAATAAAGCACACACAGTAAGAGGCATGTCTCTTTTGACACACATTCTCTTCCCACACTTATTTTACCAGGGAAACAACTCCGGTGCAGTTTAATTAAACTGCACCGCAATGAATTAGTCCAGGTCTTAGCCCCCTGACAGGGAGGAGCCTGGCATTACCACAGGGGGCTGTCCCCCTGTGACACCAGAGACTGCAGAAAACCTGGGAAAAAAAGTGTAGGGTCTCTCAAGTGACACTGTCACTGTGCAAGGCCTTAGCTGTCAATCACAGGATCTGCAAAAAAGCTCAGACCCCTTCACATTCAACTTTATCTGCCTGCATTTGTTCACTTTGTTTGACCTTTAGGAGGAGATCAGAAAGTGGTGTGGAGAGGCACTTAAAGACCTCCCCATTTATGAAAAAGGTGGACTTTGGTGGTGGACAAAACCACCTCTTTGGTGGATGTTCAGCTGATGAGGCTTTTAGTTATGATTTTTGCAGTTTTCCGGAATAGGTATGAATCCAAGTCACAATCCTAGAGAAAATATTTTTTTTTAATAGGGGGAGGTGGCACAGTGTCAAAATCTGAATCCAAATGGAAATATTTAGGTTCCACAAGCAGACAGGAATCACACCACTGCGGACCACGGGATTCCTTGGTATTACACAGGCCATTGAACTGCCTAAATTTGCATGTAATTCTTTGAAAGAGAATATAGCTTCCTGGAAAATAAAAATAAAAATTCACTCTGTATTTAGACACCAGCAGGAACATAAAAGTGATGACAGTCTTTGGGAGATGTGTGGCTGGTTAGCTGCTATCCTATTTTAAAAAGGGACATCTGATTTTGTGCATGAGTTTACCCAAGTTGCCCTCATTATATGACACCACAGGACAGTGTAATGGCCTGAGTTAAATCAAATGAAGAGCAATCTGTCACCAAATTTCTGTTCCCCCAGAGGTGCTCAAGGGTGCAACCAAATCACCTTAACTTGAATACGGGGAGGTCTTCAGTCTCCCAATAAATCATATTTTCCACTCCTTTAATAGATACTTTATAGCTTGTCTCTCTCACTAGTACATTGAAACAATCATAAGGCGACATACTCTTCAAAGAAAAGAAGTTGATAACGATTTTTCAACCAAAAAAATTGAATTGTATAATTCTCATGATCTTGGAGGGGCATTTAATACAGACAGTGGTATTTCCCTAGAGCCAAATGCTGGAATGTGTAGAAAGGTAATTCCCAATAAAACGGCAAAGTGGTCGTCCATTATTTATAGATACGCCTGTATGGAACCTTTTATTAATTCATGAGACTATTTAGGAGTAGAAAGCCAGAATTTCATCTTTAAAAATGCATTTTTGGTTGAGAGTACCTTGCTGGACCCGGCTTAACACTTTCTTCGAACATGCACACCACACCACAGAGGAATTCATTAGACAATGGCAATTAGATCTCTAATCATTTGGCACTGCTGGAATTGCTGCACTCTATTTAAATGCCAGACATGGTACCTTAGCGATTGGTTCGTCCTGTCGCCACATTTCCATCGGCTACTGAGCCTGAGAAATGACAGTCACATTAGATGTCATGTAAAGCATCTGACCTTGCTCTCCCAGCACTTGATCTTTGCACTTCAAGCGGACATTTATCATTGTCCTGCAGAGACAGGACTCAGGTGGTTCCGATTCACCACTGGTTTTCATGTTGTAAAGGCATCATAACATTCCCTTAACTTTATCCTCCTGTCGCAGGAGGAACCGAAATACAATTTTGTTGCCACCTGGCCAGGTAAATTTACTTAGTGGAGGGAGAGAGAAGCAGGTTCCTGTGGGTCAAAAGAGCAGAAACTAGAGGTTTTGAGTCTCGCAGGACATACTCTTCAACTCAAACAAATTCCCAGTGCTTGTAACTGCTTTGCTGGTAGAGTCAAAGACTTTTATTAATCAATATTCACTGCTTTGTTCTTTTTATGACACAGGGAAGGCAGAGGTCAGAGATTTTCAAGTGGCATAAACATAGCAGATAACAACAGCCATAGCTGCCACACAATGGTCCCTCAGCTTCAAAAGAAATAGCAAATCCCATCTGTAACTGGTAAACTTTGCATTGCAGCTCTTTCCATATTGAACATAACTGCTGTGATTGCAGTTATCCTCTCAGATACGCACATGCGGATTCAGGAGGACTTTGGGCCCTGTGAAGAGTTTGATTCACTCTGTGATTCCCCAAAAGGATCCCGTAGAAAGCTCCTTTGTCGTGCTTGTGAGGAAGCTGGTTAGGACTCTCTCAGATATTGGTGTTTCAATCTGCAGGTTTTTCTGTGTAGCAGAGATGGGTTAAGGGCCTGAAAGCTGCAGGTAATGCCCATCTCTGTGGGCATAAGATGTGATTGGCTGTCTAAAATGGTGGGGGTAAGTTTGCAGCTAATTTCAGACTGCAAATTTGAGGCATATCTCTTAACACTTGAGATAAATCCACAACTGAAATAGCTTTTAAAAATAAGGTCAGCAGAATTGCGTTGATTCCTGTTACGCGTGGTATTTTTTAGAGGGACTCCAGCTGTGATTCTCCTTCAACCCTTGCTAGTCACAAGTGGTTACTTTCACAGGTGGACAAGGAAAGCAGCATTTACAGATATTATCTTGTCTGATTAGCCACTCCTTTAATGTTTTCCTGATCCCAATTTTTATCCCATCCATTACCTCATTTTGCCTCAGTAGTTAAGCAAATTTTGCAGTAATTACAGAAAATTGCAGATAGAGATAAAAGAATACAAAGTTGCTGGGAACATACTGCATGAATCAGACTATGCAGAGCTTGTTTCTAACGCCTATTTGCACCCATCTTTCATTTTTTAAAAATACTTATGTACTAATTGATAAAATTACTGTTCAGGAACATGGTAGTTTCCTGGGAAATCCTAGGTCATTATTGTTACATTTTACTTGACTTTTTGGGGAGAGATATGAGACTTTTCCCACTGCATTCAGTCTCTCCACCCTCCACACTGGTGACACTTCACCACCATGGTTTTGGTTAAAACCAAGCTGCAGCTCCTTTATTGCTGCTACCAAGTTAAAAGAAGTCTGAAACTTTTTTCCTATGCTGAGCTGAATAAATGAAGGGTAAAAAACCGACGCACAGCCGAGCTACAAAATGCACAGATTTGACCTAGGAGATATTAAGAGAGCCTATATGATGCTAGACTTTTCTAGCCACAACATTTCTTGCCGCTGTGCGCATGCTGATGGGATAACTGGTTCTAGCATGAGTTATGCACCCAGTGCCAAAGGTGTGAGTGAGAGACAAGGTCAGTGATGTGACAGTGGCGTCCAAGGCAAAGGGGACTTTTGTGGCTCACTCTTCTTATTGATGGAAGGAGCATCACGTTCTGCTGGAAATCCTTTTCTTTCCTGTATCAATTCTGACTAGATCTAGTTTCTCCCTTTAAAACTTTACTGATACATTTCTGTAATTTGAAATTGTACATTAAGTACACTAGCACTTCTGATCACGAAGCTTTCATTTAAACAACGTTATTTTGGCAACGCAGTGGTAGAGTAAACCTAGAATTCTACATGAAAGGGTCAAAACATCTTTTATGCTGCAGCTTTCATAATGATACAACTTAAACCAGAAAAACAATCCATAAATTCCAGTGCAATGAAGGAATGTTTGTAAGTCTCTCACTGCGTTTTGTGTGGATGAAGTCTCGCTGTGTCTGAACACCCTAAGGAATGGCTGAAATTTACAGCTGTGTGGTTTCTTTTCCTAATTGCTGCTTTCCTGGATGGCAGGTGTTTTAAGAAGACATAGCAATAAATCTATTTGCAGCGAGTTTATCAGCTGTGCTAATATAGTTCCTAATGCCCGAGAATTTTGCATAGCTAGAGTTGAATTTGAAGGCCGTGCGGATTCCCTGTACCTGCGCCTGAGACTAAACGTAGCTGCTGCTCAGTAGCTGGGCCTCCTGCGGAGGATCTTGACATCAAAGAGACAAACTAGCTAAGTCATAATTAGCCCCAAGCTTGTTTGGTGTAAATTGTAAACAATATATCAAGTTGACTAATTGTAATGAGTCTAAGTAGCAGACACTGAACCTCGGGGATTGGCGCGCCGTGTCGCCACATTAGCGCGCGGTGCGGCCTCTGAGAGGGGAGCGGAGCGCGGCCTGTGCGCCGGGGATGCCAGCCCTTGAACCCGGCGCTGCGCGGGGACATCCATCACTGTCGGCCGCGGGCAGGATCAGGTGCCCCGGCTCCTCCGGGTGTGCGCGCACAGAGCCGCTCGGCCGCCGGATTTCTCACATTAATCTCCGCGATTTGGGAGACTTTCAGAGGTAAAAGGGTTGAAAGCCACCAGAAGGATCGTCAGGGAAGTCACAGGCTCTGTGTTCGCCGTTTTTGGTGATCCAAGCTGTCTTTTGAAACACATAACTTTATTAAGGAAAGATCTGAGCCCCTTTCTTTCCTATTCCCTTTCAAAATGTTCAAGCACTTAAACACCGAAGCAGCCAATCTATGGGAGCCTCACTAAATATTTATTATTTACCGGGAAGAATTTCCCTGTCATCATACAAAAGCACTAAGCTGGGTTGGAGGGAGTCAATACATTTCAACAAGAAACAAAACTCTTTGGACTAGTAATTTTGCCTGACTGACACAGATTCCCTGTACTCCTGCATCACTCCTGTTCTCCAAAGCTGCAAGTTCAAAGGCTGTGATAGGCACATTATGAGAAATGCTGCACTGTGTGTCTATGAGGGTCTGCTCTATCACAGAACCAACACAGTGCAGAAATAGATCAAAGATTCCTAATGGGACAAATTTTGATTAGCTCACAGGAATATAGGAAAACCCACTTTTTTTTGGTAATGTGTAGTGACATAAAGGAAGAAAAATGAATGTACTTGCAAATCAGCAAGCGATTACAAAATAAGAAAAAAACTGTCCTTACAGTTTTTGGTGAGCCCTTGGTGACCCTTTTTTGCAATCTATTTTTCTGTATTTATCCTCATTAAGAAAAATTTTCCCTGTTCCTCAATAAAATTTGCACTTGTATATTAGGAAAGGAAAAAGGACAATATTTTTGTGAGCAAGGAGTGTATGAACATTTGATACCGAACTATGGTGTGTGGAAGCAAATTAGGAAAGCGGCAAAACCTGTTTCAGAATTTAACTAACATACACACCAGAGCATAAATATCTGTTTGAAAGAATTAAGGAAGGGTTCTGTCACGACTCAGTCACAGCTCTGCCCTCTCACTTCATTGGAAAGTGCAAATGTTATTTCTGGCTTCCAGGAGCAATGGGACTAGATTTTTCCTCCATCTGTGCAGGCACCGACCTTGAACAGGTCATCTTAAGGTATAATTTTGAGTAGACTCTCTCTCAAGGCCAGAAAGCAGCACCCGTTGAATACTTGCTCAGTCTCAAAAAAATCTATAGAGATGCTGTGTTCAGTCTCACAAGGACCCGTCATGAAAAGGAAAGACATTTTCCCCCTTCCCTTTAAAGTACATTTGGTGCAAGGTCGAGGAGGTTGGTGGTTGCAGCCAGCTGCCCACTAGCACGGTGCAGAATCCACTCCTCCCACCAGGGCTGCCTTAGCCCTGCAGGGGCAGGAGTGGGAAGTGCAAATGTATTCCAGCCATCAGCCATCTAGGTGGTTACTATGTGGAGAAGTTATGACTTTTGACTTCCAGGCTTCTAGAATCACACTGGAAAAAAGTACACGTGAGAGTCTTAATTTGCCAGTGGTTACTCTCCTGAAGGACAGTGGTGTTTGTATTTGGCAAGATGGGTTTTGTAAATTATTTGTTGTGTTTGTGGCATCTGTTCAAACTACATAAAGCAGAATTTCAACTGTATTAAATTATCCTTAGCATGTAATACCCCTTCTAATCACTCTATGTTGTAGATACATCTCCTCTTTGACTCTTAGTTAATCTGACGATGTTAATTGTTCATAACCCATTTGGGTGTTCCTGGATTTCTCACTGATTCTTTTAATTCAAACGCTGCAGCTAACAATTCGTCCTATCACAGTGGCGAGCTTGGGGCTTGGGTACTTGATGAGACTGAGGAAGCTACACCTCCCATAAGCTCTGGAATGACTGGCTTGGGAAGAGAGCAGAGTTTACAGGCCAGCTCACAAACACCAGGAAAACAAACCAGAATCAGTGTGTCTCCGACTGATACTGTCTGTGTCCCTCAGTCTGTGAAATAAAAAACAGTTTCTCCCAAGTGAGGCTCACTGTCCCCTGGAATCTGAAACCCAACTGTGCCAACTTGGCTGGTTTATCTTAGCGCAATGGGAAGAACAGTGAGTCTTTGTCACAATGACAAAGGTAGAATATTTGCTTGTCACCAAATCCTACCCAAGAAGAGAGCTCCACAGACGTCATGCTGTACGTTTCAGTTTGTGACAACAATAATGTCCCAGGAGAGCTATTACCCATTTTAAAGGGATATATGATATTAAACAGGGACACACCTAGCACCAGGTCAGAAGTATTGTTAGCTCAGAAGGACATCCCTGGCTTCAGATATGTAGCTCATGCCCTAGGCTTAACACGGTTCCGACACTCAATAATATGAATATTATACTAAAGGAATATAATTCTAAAGGAACACGCTTTAGAATTATCTGCAAGTAACTTTGCTGTGCCACAGGATGATAAATAACCTTATCACCCCTGTGCTGAGCTGATAAATGATCAGCCGGGCTCTGCTGGGCACACGCAAGTTGGTGCACTTTGGAATCAGCATTTAATACCTGTGATACAGAACCTGCTGTTTGACAACAGGGTGTGCTCCCCCGAGGCGAGCCCGTGCGAGGGATGCGTAAAGCAATTAAGAAGATTGTTATTCCAAAGGGCCGTATCAGCTTACCCTTTTTATTATATTGCTCCCCCCGCCCCCCCCAGAGAGCTATCACAGAGATCCAGAAAATCGAGCAATAAAAAGCCACACCTTCATTAAGCCCACATAGCCTCGCTTTGTAACAGCTTCTTTTTTAGTTGGTACCTAATTAGTACCTTTAGTTACCTCAGAAAGGGAGTCAGGTGGTTTCCCTATGTTCAATGCAGAAAGTTGAAGGAAAAACTTTTCATTTTGGCCAACCGCTATTTTAATCATACCCTGATAAAATTTCATTATAGAGTTTGCATCTAAAATACAGTAAGACAGCTGGGGTATGGGTATGTGTATGCTTTTTGCAACAGGTTTGGAGGAACTAGCATTTGAAGCAAAAAAAAAGCGTTAATATGTGGCCCATTAACCACAGAATCTGAAATCTGTATTATACATGACATGATTTTATCCTGCGTCACAGCTACAATCCCTTGGCTCTTGTTAGCTGTCTTGATTCAAAAGGCTCTTCCTGTTTGGGGTGTTTTATTATCCATTGGTAATGTTGTTTAGTGCCACAGCTCTTCTACCAAATCTTGAGATGATCAGTCTTCCCTCTGGTTTAAATGGCTTTACTGATGATGTGATTATTTTAAATTCTGTTACAGTCCTTTGGAAGTGGTCACTGTGGGTACATCTCATTTGCTTTTACTTCTTGGGGGCTCACATTTGCCAGTTGCAGTACTTACTGTATTTTATCTAAAATATTTTGTGCCTCTCTTGTGAAAACACAGGGAGTGAAGCGGATATACTGGGACTGAATGCTTATGCAGACATGCACAGGTTCTAGAGCATAAATATGTACACTCATGTTCATTTTGGTCTTGGACCCATTCAAGTCTTTGAAGTTAAAAGCTATGATGATAAAAATGTCAGTGAAACAATTGCAAGAGTCAAATGAAGATAAGTGAACAACGTGCAGTATTTTTTGTAATCACAGGAAACAGAACATGCATCAAATCTTAGTTTAGGTGTCATGCTACAGCAGAATGAATCCCACTATCCATACTTATAAAGGAGTTTAAACACTTTCACAGCTGTTTTCTTTAAAGTTTGTAGTTACTTGGAAATACAAATGTACAGACCTGCAGTAGAATCTAACTGTGGAACCAGAAAGAGAGCACAGGATGGCAGCATCATTGTTTCCCTACATGCACAAAGAAAGTTTAACTCTGTGGTAATTTTTGCATTAATGCTAAGATCCTGACTTGGCTTTTAAGAGGAGGGGGAAGAACAAAATGTTCCTGACATTTCTCTTGGTCCACTACTAATTTTTAGAAAAAATTGATTATGGTAACTTTTTCTCCCTTTTAGTAATTGCTGTAGGAATCTCAGACAAAATTCAAACTGAAATGCCAACATCTGAATTTTTGTCTCTGTGCTGAGCACAACATTTTTGTCCCAACCTGCTTTTCTACTCTCTCTTACAGTAACTTTGTTCTTTTTGTTTTTTACTTGTTTTCCTGGTCTTGGTGATATATCCTTCAATTTAAAATGACAGCTAAGCCTATCAGTGCGTGTTATCATCAGTAGACATTACTGCAGGGAAAAAAAGCTTTTATGACAAATTTATTCTCAGATGAATAGTTGTGATAACTGGGTATCAATTAGTGATTATCAGGCAGGTAAGAGCGGTGCTTTGGCTATGAGTGACATGATCTGTCCAGGCAAGAGAGAACAGTGTTTTTCTGATGAAGTATTTTCGTGATTATGCTGATTCCTCTTAGCACCTCTGTGGTGTGAGATGTGATGCTCACACCTTGCTGGCAGTTGGTGAACCCCCCTGTTGTCATCACTTCCTTGGAAGACTCTTGTTTCTCTCAATCTTTGTGCTATCTGCTCCCAAAGCAGTTCCTGCAGTTTCTGTGGGGAAACAACTTTTTATCATTTGAGTTCATCTAAGAACATACAGACTAGGAGGAGCTATCACATCCAGGTGTCCCAGTTCGTAGACTTGCTATGTGGTTGGGTAAGAAACGTTTTTTTGATAGTAACTTACTTTGAACTCACCCTTTACTTATTCCAGGAGAAAATGCTAATAAAAATATTTGTTTAAGGAATACTGACTAGTTGTTATATTTCCAAGTGTTCATAGAATACACAAATGAAGGAAAACACAATATCTGCTTGGATTGAGATTAAATGTGAAATGACTCTATTTTTTCCCTGGGTCTCAGATCAGAAAATTGAGCTGACTCTCCTTACACCTCCAAACTCTCAGGGAAACCCCGGTGCCAGGACAGAGGCTGGAAGCTTGTGGCCAGTTTTGTGGGCACAATAATTTTAAACCAACTAACTCTGCCCTCTATTTACTGACCTGTCTAACGTGCTACCTCCTAGTCAGGAATTTGCTACTGCTGGGCTTAAAAGATCTGGCACTCCTTTAAGTAGATTAAATTTGGTTGTCACTGTTTTGGAGATGCAAAAGTTTTGTCAAAGCAGGTGTCTTCTCTTGAACTTGACTGTCCAGTTAACAAATCTGACACAGCAAGGGGTAAAACTTGGTTTCCATGACTTGCTTCGTATTGTTTCGTATCTTAACATGTAGCTCATTATTAGGCCTTAATTAGACCAGACATCACTTTCTGGTGTCAGCAGGCTTGGGGTGATTGTTCTCCTAAGCCTTTTTTTCCGTCATTATCATATCAGTGATACAAACCTGTAAAGCAAAGCTTTTGAAGCAGCAGTAAGAGGGATAAGTTGGTTTTGGTGAGGGGAGCTTGAAGGAAAATGATAAGTAAAACAGAAAAATAAAACTGGGTTGCTAGTCCTATCAATGTTTTAAAACATACATCAAAGTCTGAATCAGTGTTCATACAACAGGACCAAACGCAGAATTAAAATGTAGATGGATCTCAACCCAAAATCTGTACACATGCAGCAGGGCTGGGCAACACCAAGAACATCCGGGTAATGAGCAAGGAGGAACAGAGAATTCATGCAAGCCGAATTCATTCCTCTCTGCATCCTTGAAGGTATCTGGGAGTCTTGGGCAGATTTGCCATTTTTATGTGGCATCTCCTGGATGGAAGCATGTGCTCTGCAGCACACATCCGTGGGGAGCACGAGACGTCCGACCTTCATGTGTGTGTTAAATTGGGGAAGAACTGGAACTGCTGCACACATGCTGTGTCATCAGCCCGTGCATGTGTAAAAGCCACTGGTGTGAAATTTGCATTCAGAGCAAGAGGCTCGTGCTAAGTGGGGCAGCCTGGAAAGACTTAGACAAAGGGCCAGAGTCTCTGCGTCCCACCTGGAGAAAATCTCCAAGTGGAGAAAGCAAGTGTGTCTGGGAAACATGGACAGTCCTCCTCTTGCTACTGTTTGGGCAAGAATTTCTGTGATCCCATAGTGACAGACTGCACCTAAAAAGATGCTGTTATTTTCAAATAAAATTAAATGTCTAGTTCTACTGCTAGATTATAGCAGGTGTGCTGCAGCTTCAGGGACTGAGGCTGATGATACTGATAGCCCTGACCAACCTATGCAGCTTGATTCTTTAGCTGGGATGCAAACTGCACTGGCTCAAACAAGCTTTTTGGAATTTTTTTCCCCCCTTACAGAATGGATCTTATGATGCAAAAATAAAAGTATGTAGTCTTTGCTACTTGATTAATAGACATCTAACTCTTTAATGTTAAATTACCTAAACCAAATGAAATAAAGCTGGGTGCTTGCTCTCTCCTGAAGAAAGCAAAGAAGGGGCAAGAGAGATTATTTTATTTTTCTCTCACATGAACAAATCATAACTTATGAGAAGCATTCAGTCAGCAAGATCATGAGTAGCAGATATGACTGTATAATAACCTAGAAAAATAAATAAAGGCAGATGACATCCTGTTTCCTTTATGATGGGACTGTATTGTAGAAGAGAGTGGCATTTTTTTAGTTTTCATTCCAATCATTTAATGAGATATAGTTTGTAGGAATGGGGCATGCAGAGGTAGTCACCTCTTATCAAGAGGGGTTATTTTCTGGTTTGCATGTGGAAATTGTGGCAGGGGCTTATGTGTTCACTCACTCACCAGTATTCCTTTAAGAGTATGAGTGTGAGAGAAGGCACAACCTACTAGGGATGCTTTCGAAAATGTGGCTCTCATGCTCTGAGAAAGTATTAAGAGTAGGATGGGGTTTACTATGCCAGACAGAAATAAGCACCATTAAGCTACAAAAAAAAAAAAGAGAAAATATTAAATCATCACAGATCTGGTAATTTTCTGATCACAGAGACTCTCCAAAGAAATACAAACTGAGGGAAAAATTTTCTGTCAAACCTGCTTAACTGTACAGGCACCAGTTTTTCCTGTGGCACATTCACCTGCTGTGAAACTTTAATCTCCAAATTAACAGCAAAAAATATCCTTCTTTTCTTTTCCGTTCCCGCTTAAAAATTAACAAAGTAGATGGTTTTCGAGGAGTGTGCTTTAAAATATCTGCTTCAAATCGATACCCAAAAATATTTAGTCAGTTTTAACTTTTTCACTACTGACTTTTACTGCAGATTAAGGAAAGTTCCTGCACTAGTAAGTATTAATTAATAAAAGTCACATTTTCACAGCTTTGCCAACAAAACACAAAAAGAATTAATGAATTTTACCAAATGAGAATTCAAAGATTTTGTGCATTTAACTACTGTAGCTTGATTCTAAGCTCTTTCCTAAATATGTGTTAGGTCATGTTTCCCAAATGTATTCAGCCATGTGATATGTAGTACCAGCTCATTCATATCAGATGAAGTGTGACTGGAAATAAAGCTGGATCTTTTTAAGAAGACACAGTCCTTTGCTCCATATTTCCAAACCAAAATAGCCAAGTTCATTGTATTTTTGCTACATTTCATTACTGCTCTTCTTCCTTCTAAGTGAAGACTAATGTAAAGACAATCACTAAAGAAGCAGCAATCATAATACCCTATACTAACTAAATTCAGACTTACGGCTACCCACAGGAGAAATACATGACAGATCCATTGTTCTGTATTAGCAGGATATTGTCCCAGTATATGAACACATGCAAACTTTGAAGGCTTTGAATATTTAAGGCAAGACACTAGTGGCTCATCCCAGTGGGAACCACAGAAAAGGGGAACCTGATTAAATTTAATGTCATTGTCACTTTTTTTTCCATTGCTAAGAATTATATAGGTAGCCATAGCTACCACACTGTTCAGACACCATGACCACAATATTCTCCCTCAGAGGTTGGCGTCAAGGGCTGAATTATTCACTCCAAGAATGCGATTCATTACTAGATGTGATTCTCTCAGATTAAAAGATTTGTCAGTACATAAAATACATGTACATATTCTAGCAGTTTATTTTAAAACTGTTGTTGTGCCCTTGCTAACCTCAAAAGACACCAATTTTTATTGATATAACCTAAGTTTGGAGCACATCTGCCCCACTGAGAAAGCTCTGAAATAACTGAGCAGCTTTTCACTGTTTACTGTACAACAAATTATGAAGTTGAGAACTAAGGCAGGAATATGTAGGAGGCTACTTACAGACAATGCAATTAAAATAAGAATGTTTTTAAGCTAGTTTCTTAGAAATGTTTGCCTGTTTGAACTGTCCCCTTATCTCTTGTTTATTCTGTCAGATGAAACCTCAAATAAATATTCTGCTTAACTGTGGAAAGCACATAACTCTGTTTCTCCACTGCTGTTTCTGTTGCTAACTCCCAGCTTCCCCGGACTTGCTTCACAGTGCTATTCCTAAGTTGGATAGACTAATTAGACTCATTTCCATCCCAAATAACTTCTGTGAGCATGCCTCATTTACCACTCACTGAGCTACATGAATAAAGAAATGTCTCTATCTGTGAGGATCTGCCCAGTGTAAAATGGCTGGTTCCTCTAACGTGTATAGGGAATAACATTTTCTCCTGTATGTGACGCCAGTAGCTGATTCCATCACTTTTCCTATTTACTCACAAGGAAAATCGAGCTCTAACATAAATCCCCAGCTCACGGTGCTGACAAAGTTTAACACCACAGCAATCCTTCCACATTCATCGATTGCTCTGACTGAAACCTAAAGTTTTGCGGAGTTTAGGGATGCCACAGTGCTGAGCATGGGACGGGCAGGACCATTAACGTTTATGCAACTTGATCTCAACGGGGAAGCTGATGACAGGCAAAGTGGCAGGGCGCCCTATTCTATTCCCCTAATTGTTTTCAGCAAGTAGTGTAGGGCAGGATTATCTGGAGGAGCTGGTAGGTGAGCAGAGAACTGCTTCACTCAGTGGTTTTCTCAACCCCCTTGGTCTCTGCTCGGAGTCTGTAGGAGCTGCACAGGATGCTTACTGCAAATCCTGCCACATAGCTACACAGGGCCCACAGAGTCAAAATCTGAGAGCAGAGAGAATAAGCATGGATACTGAATACTGAACGCTTTTAAACCAGTCCATTTGCCAAAGTTGATTTTAATGAATGAATCAAAAAGTTTCTCTTCTTTGTTTTTTTTTGTAATGAAACTGTTAGTTGCAGAGAGACAAGTATGTTATGCATTTATTATTATTTTCCAGTAGTGTTTTTTGAAAATTAATTGGTCTGTTATAGTTCCCAGAAAGAGCATGTCCAGAGAAGGGCAACAGAGCTGGGGAAGGGTCTGAAGCACAAGTCCTGTGAGAAGTGGCTGAGGGAGCTGGGGTTATTTAGCCTGGAGAAAAAGAGGCTCAGGGGAGATCTCATCGCTCTTCTCAACAGCCTGAGAAGAAGCTGTAGCCAGGTGGGGGTTGGTCTCTTGTCCCAAGTAACAAGCAATAAGACAAGAGGAAGTGGTTTCAAGTTGTACCGGGGAGGTTTAGATCGGATATTAGGAAAAAAAAGCCTTAACAGAAAGGGCTGTGAAGAATAGGAATGGGCTGCCTATATAATAGGAAGTGTTCAAGTCACCATCCCTGGCGATATTTAAAAGCCACGTAGATGTGGCACCTATGGGCATAGTTTAGTAGGGGACGTGGCAGTGCTGGGTTAATGGTTGGACTCAATGATCTTAGAAGTCTTTCCCAACCTAAATGACTCTGTGATTCTAAAGATGAATTAGACTTTACTAAGACCATTCCATTTAGTAAGACCACAAGCACCACACAACATTGGTCTCTCCAGAAACTGCAACCAGTGTGGCTTGCAATAGCCCTGCCATTTCCTTAGAGGTAAACCAAATCCCAACAGACAAGCCTGAATTTGTGCCAGTGTGTGGGGGCAGCACTGCCAACAGCTGTTGACCTCCTGGAGGAGTGTGCTGCTCTGGCTGGTCCATCATGAGCGATGGAGCATGCCCTGCCCCAGGTATTGATGGAGAGAGCTACTGGCCCACTATCCCCCTCTCCCCCCATACCCAGGGATGCTTGCACTCTGGAAGCCTCCCTCAAACACAGAAGCAAGATAATCAGAAAGCAAATATTGCCCCAGTGTAGTTTTAAGTCAATATTTTGAGCTGCTGCCTGGCCTATTTGATGATGGCCAGAGGTTGGAGGTCACCTACCTGTTGATGATTGCAGCAGGAGCACAGGAGGCAGCCAGCGCTCTTCCTTGCCACTGTTCAGCTGCAGATTGAGTACGTCAATCACAGAACTCATCCCATTCTCTTCACTGGGAGCTTTCTGCTTGTGTAGAAAGGAAGGACTCAGAAAATGCCCAATTCTTCTTAGTGACATTTACTCTTTTCAGTCCTTCTGGAAAGCCTTTTGCCTCTCTTAAAAATTTGTGAGAGATAACGGTGGTAAACCCAGAGGCAGCCTGAACGGGATCAGGATTTGGTGCTAAACATTAAAGCTTCTGCCCACAGCACTAGAGAGGGGACCACGGAGGCCATCGGGATAAAGCGTGCGGAAAGCCGGAGCCACTGCTCTGCTCCGCAAAGGAAGCCTGGCATCTAGTGGACATTAGCTGTTGCATCACTTCTGCCTTTTTGGCTAGTAGGGCTGAAGGCTACTTATACACCACCCAAAAACTCGTCCTGACCCCAAGTTCTTGTGCCTGACCGCAAGCTGTAGTCAGCTTTAGTCCTAACTGTGGTTAAAAATTCACGGCAACTCTTAAATCTGGTCGGCTGCCACTTAAAAAGTCGAGCTCTGTTATAAACAGCTCCTTCATGGAAATTGCTTTTGTGCCATAAATCCTATTTTCTGTGGGGTTTTCCCCCACAATGAATGTAAATGTGTGGTAAAAACAGTGTTAGGAGATAAGCGAGGAAATTGTGCTGAATACCTATTCAGAAGGAAAGATGCAAGATGCAATATCCATAAAAGCAACCACATGAAGGACTCACATTGTTATAAATTAATCTCAAATAGATTTTTATTAGTTGTTCCAACAAGACGCAGCCCCCGCTAAAATGCTTTCCTTACATTCTGAAGGTAATTTGAGTGCACATTACTCTCCTTGAGTAACAAGTCAACATTTAAATGCATTATCTTTCTTTTTCTTCACTTTCCTAGTCTTATTCAGGGTTTATACTAGGCCGACGGGTGAGTATGTGTCACCCTGCTTTGGACAGATTTGTTCCTTTCACTTAGAGCAGCATTTTTCTGTACTTACTTATGGTACGTTGTATCTTACTATGCACTCAGTCCCATTAGAAATAACAGGATTAGCTTTAAAATAAGGTAGCATGCAACATGAACAGAAGGAGAGAACACGCTCCGTATAATAACTGAATTATTTTACATTTGTTAATTAAGTAAAATTGTATTCCATTGGGGGCTTTACGGCAGTTTAGAAAAAAACTTAAAATTAATAATTTTCTCATAAATAATTCAGTAAGACAACTGATGGACCTAAATCTGTGAAAAACCCTTAGTAAGAAAAAAAAGTTGCATCTTTAAGTTGATTTTGAGCGCTTTATAAACGCTGGTGGCAGTCTTCTCCCCCTGGTGGCCAGGAGAATGAGCTTGCTACGGTTCCTAAATCAGCAACATCCCTGTTCCTGCTCTCCCTCCTTAGGAGCCTGACGACGAGATTTGTGCCCGAAATGAAAATCGCTAGTGGGCCATTTTTTAGCACCTAAATCATTCTTTGTTATTGATAGCAGTGGCGAAAGAATTCTTCGGAGTGGTACTCAAGATATCAATGGAGCAGTAATTGAACTTGTGACATGCGGATGATGGAGCTGCCCTGCTCTGGTAAAAAATTCTGGCAAAATTAGATTGTTTAACCAAACAGCCCCAGAAAAGAGAAATGCCTAAGAATATGTATTTTATTATTCTAGGTCTTTTTAAAGGAGAGAACGTACTTTAAAATCATTTGTTTGTAAAGCTAAGACAGAAGTGATAAAAATGTTAATGACTTTATGAGTCTTTGAAAACTGAACTGTCAGCATACCAGAAAGTTGGAAAATAAGGCACCACAGTACTTGCTAGGGAATACTGGGTAAATAGCTTATGCTATGCAGGCAATATATATTGTGTTTATTTGTGCTTAATGTGCCATGCCAATTAAGAGGCACATTTGTTCTCATCCCAAAAGGTTTATTCTGTTTTAATTGAAAATGTCAACAAAGCCTTAAAATGTGAAGCAAATCTTCAGAAACCCTTATTAATCATTCCCTTGCCCTGCCTTTCAAAAAGAAGCAAATATAAACAGAAATTGAAAAAACTCTGGAGATTAATTTTGTGTGATGCCAAGCTCCTCTTGTGCTGGCTCTCACAGTGAAATAAGGGACCTTTTAAAAACATGTTATATGGGAACAAACCAGGGAGAGTACTGTATTTATACGGATCATGTCCATTGGTTGATAACTGCTTTATGGACTGCTTATCAGCTTGATTTCCCCACTTCTGAGGCCAGAGATGCATTGGCTGGGTGATCTCTGTGCTCCAGCTCTTGGCTTTGCTGGGATCACAGGAGGAGAAGGAAAGTTGTCCATTTCCATGCTGGCCGCTGTTGTCCGTCTGTCTTTTTGATGTTCATCACAAAGTGTGGTTGGCAGCAGGGATAAGAGAAGCCCTGCCAGCCCCAGCCCTTGGTAGACCAGTGGATCCTTGACCTCAGCAACAGCTGCAGTCACTGCCAGGGGCTGGGCAGTCTGTCCATGCAGCCACGGCCTGTTTGCCTTTCATCCCTGAGCTACAGAGGGGCAGAGATCGGGGGGCAAGAAGCAGCAGGTATTTAGAGGCAATAGCATTTATCTCTAGAACCTGTAGGTTGGTTCATCACAGCTTCAGATCCAGTCCTTCATTCAGCACTTGCCTCTTCCCTCTTTCTGTTCTTACCTTAAAAGGAGCTGGGAATTTGGGGAGTCGTTAGATCCCCTGGTAGTCTCATTACAACCCATGCTGTAAATAGACTCAAACATTCTTTCTTCTCGTTTGACATATGTACATACTGACCAAAGGAAACTGTAATATGTTAAAATCAACTGCTTGGGCTTGTTCATGTGATATTTCTGTCTCATACAGTAAAAACTAATTAAAAGGCTTAACTAAGGAAAGCTTCCATGAGGTCTGCATGACTTTCTGAGTTGTCCCATGTTGTTCTTGTTAAAACTGAGTGCAAGAAGACAGATTAGGGAGCTGGGAAAAGCAGACTGAGAGAAATAATTTTTAAAATGTAGTTGGAAGAGATGGCAGGAGATCATCTAGTTCTCTCTCCGCCTGAAGGCAGGATCAACTAGAACTATGTCAGCTTTGACAGATGTTTGCCTTACTGGTTCTTAAAAGTTTCTAATGATGACGAATTCACAATCTCACCAGATGTTATACTCCAGTGTTTAATTATCTCTATGGTTTGAAAGAACTTCTTAAGCCTAATGCAATCACTACATGTTCTGTTTTTCATGAAAATAGGGGACAGATGTTCATCTACCTCTTGCAGTGTTTTTATGTGCACTTGCAGACATGTTCTTCCCGGTATTCTCTGTTTTCTATTCAGCACGTCCCATTTATTAAACTTTTCCTTAAAGGCCTTGATCTCAAGAAATGAGAATAAATAGAGGTCATTTCTGGACTATCTCCAATTCAGCCACAATAAAAAAAGCTGTATGTCCCAAACTGTGTCCCAAACTGGACAGACTGCTCTTGCCTTACTGGGCACTGGGCATAACAGTTCTGCTCAAAGAGCAGTCTTGGGGATGTACAGTTTTAGTACAACCAAACATGGCATTTCCATTTTTCATAGTGGTGTGACCTGTTACCACTCCTAGTTGTGCTTCTCCAGAAGAATGGTTATGTAGGCTATTTTTTTCTTCCTCTGTTTTATCTGTATTATGCCACTCTTTATTTTTTTTTCTGTTTTGATCCTGTATTAAACAGTGATTTTTTACTGCTGCATAACATGCAATTATTTTCTAACAATTTCTTCAGTTTACAAGATCACTTTGAATTTCAATCTAAATTTCAGTGCAGGACTTCCAGCATGCTTACAGTCCTGTCTCAGCTTGCTGTCATCTGCAGTTTGCATCCTGTGACCTGGGTTGTAAATACAAGGATTGAACAGAAGCCACGTGAACACCTCCACTCACTATTGGGCCATTAATCAATTCTGGAAATCGATCTGGGTTGTGTTTCAATGGCTTATGGGTATGCCATAGGATGACCCAAGTTACGGATCTGTCATAACGACATGCTGCCAAAAGCCTTACTGAAGTCAGCACAGATAACATTTGCTGTTTTCTCCATATTCAAGAACCTTCCTGCTCTGCTTCAGAACAAGCTAAATCGGTTTGACATTGCACATTTTCACAAATCCGTGCTGGCAGTTGCTCCCTAGGTTTGTGTGTGGGGCGAGGGCGTGGGTGTGCATTAAGTGATTATAACTTCTTGGCATTTTATTGGCATAATAGTTCTCTCTGATTAGAAGTGTTTCAAGCTTGGTTGTGTCACAGCCCTGAAAATTATCTTGCACTTTAGAGTAAATATAAAATCTCACTACACAGATTGGACAGGCAATTGTCATCCTTTCCACAAATGTGTGAAGCTTTTACTGTGTGTAAATAGTTAAATGCAGCCTAGTAACAGTAATCCTTTCTTGCAGAGTTTAGAATAATATGACAGCGTTGAATTAAATAGCAGTTAAAAAATGTCATGTAAATCCCAGTTTACCTGTGTGACCTTTCTAAATCCCAAAGTTTTAAAGATAGCTTCTTAATGAGATTTTCAAGTTTGGAAACGAGAAGTAAGAATATTTCTCTAATATCAAGATAGGTTTTTAGGAATGAGGCTTATTTTCCTTGAATGCAAAATAAAATGAAACAAAGTGTATTGTTCCGGTTATAGAAACAGAAATGAAGGAAGGAACTCTGATCCTAGGAGTGGAAGTGTACCTGTACTTAATCTGTTTCTGTGTGCATTTACAAAAACCACTACTCCAACTTTTAAATATCAAGATTTGAATTAACAAATTATAATTGGGTATAAAGAAACCTGCAGAAAGTATAAAAGCAGCTCAAAGAACTATTTGAGGTTTTTTGTTAGAAAAATAACTGGTCTATGTATTTCTAGGATCAGATTATTCTTTTACCCAGTGCAGGCACAGATTCTTTTAGCACTGTATTTGCAGTAAAATGAGGGTTTATAATTTAAAAGCATGAATTAAACAGAAAGGAGTATAAAATAACACATAAATATATGTAATGAAATATTGTATATGCCTTGCTCCAGTTCCTTTGAGATTCAGTACAGTACATGACAGAACTCTTGCTACTGCTTATGCACGAATAACATGCTAGTGAATAAATTTTACTTGCTTAAGGCCAAATTCTGTTCTTGAAAGATACTCTTTCAGAAGTCCAGTTCAGCCCTTCTCTTTCTCAAAAGTAGAAGGGGAAAAATAGCTGGATAAGGTTCTATAAATACAATTTGAAAAAAAACCAAACAAAACAAAACCCTGTAAAAATGTTTGGTGCAAATACGTACTTGCTCCTGTGTATTTATTTATGCAAGCCCTGTGACGCTGTTTTGGAGAATTGTGGGGACAGTTATATGAATGCTAGGCCAAAGAACTTGAATTTCCTGTTCATTTTTACTCTGTCAGTTTGTGTATTACACAAAGTCAAAAATGCAACAGTATAGGAGAGTTACAGCAGTGTAGCCTGATAGAAGTAAGCCAAAAAGTAAGCGTGAAAGCACACACTGGAAATGTAATTGTTTCAATTGACTCGGGAGAACTAAAATACCTTCTGGCCTGCACTTTTGAGGTTATGCTCCTCTCAGGATGGTTCTTTGAAACAAAAAAGTCATTTGTCTGTGATTTGCAAACAATATGGGAGGTCTCAGCTGCAGGTGACAAACCAAAATCCTTGATAATGATGTATGTTCATACACTTCCTTCTTTTTGTTCCAAAGGTCATATATTCAGCATTTCAGGCAAAACTGATTCTGACAAAGATGCATTTTTTCAAATGTATTTAAGTCCTTGTGTATGAAATAAACAGCAACTACTGCTTTCCTTTCTAGCATAATTTTCTGACTCAATATAGATTCTAAGTGCTCAGGATATGTAGGATGCCATTAAATCAGGGGTGTTGATGGATGACAAATTGGGCAGTAGATGATGATCCATGTGCTATCATGAATGGATTACAGGATCCAAAGATAGTTTGCAGTCCTGTGGTGAACTCTGCATGGGTGATCTGCTGTGGGAGCAGAATGAAAAGTGAAACTCCATGATTGTCCCAGTGAAACTGGAGTTCCAACCTTAGGCAGATTTATCCGCAATTCACTGGGTGCTTGTAAGTAATATTCACCTGAAAGTTAAAACAAAAAACCTCAGCAGCAGTATCATGGATGCATGGTTTCTGACAAGTCACAGCCTTTTGAGAGCTAGCCAGACCTTTGATTATGGTTAGCTTGATTTGTGAGACAGCATCTGCCCAAATGAATGAAATGCGTAGCAAGTAAAACAAACTATATATATATATATATATACATGTATGTATATACCATAAGCTCAGACTTGAAATAATAATAACAGTACTGGAAATAAATTACCTCAACCTCAGGTGAGGGGAAAAAAAAAGTAGAAATGTTCTAGAATGGTAGTACAGTAGTAGAATGGTTCATGTTGCTAGAAAACGTGAACCACACCAGACAGTTTTATAGTGTCTTCATACACACAAAAAAATGATACTTCATATAAAGCAATACCAATCAAAACCAGTCTTATTCTCTTATTCTTTCCCAAAGGGTGTTCTTTTTTATTGTTTGCTGAACAGAAAAAACCCTGTCTATGCAAAGGACAGTAAAAAGTAAAATACCCTGGGGTAAGAGAGAAAAGAGACAGTTCCGACCTGAGGCCTTACTCTGCCATCACCGTGCAGCCCACACAACAAAATAGTTTGGACATTCACATATTCAGGTACGGTTGCTACAGCAACGCCATGCGCTACATACAATTCTTGTTGCTTTTTCAGTGCCAGCTGAATTAGTTTTAATGTTTTAACAATTTTTTTAGATTTTGTTAATTTTTTTTTTTTTTAATATTTAGAACCAAGTACAAACCCATCTGCATTTGACAACTGGTCTCGTTGCTCACAATTTATAACAAAGCAGAAACACCTTCCACCAATCCTATACAATATTTAGGGGCAAGCCCAAACAGAAGTGCTGTAAGGCTTTATTTCTCACAGACCCTGTTGATTTTATACCACAGTGCAACTTCAATGGGTTCACATGTGGTATCTGAGGTAGATCTTCTCCTAATACAAAGTTGCTTGAAGTAGCAGGGCACAAAAATGGCATGAGTCAAAGGTGAAAGAACAATAGATGAAACAATAGAGATTCATCTTGTAGGAATGGCTGTAGACACATTTTGTCTTGGCTGATTATTTACTAGTGAACAACAATTTTACTGCCTTGCCAATTTGTAAAAGGTAACATTAGAATGTGACTCTTTGTATCTCATCAGGTTTTGCCTCCTATTATCAAACTCCTAGAACCGAATTTCCTTCTACTAAAGACGATGAAAATTCAATTTGCATCAATTTCAAAATGAGTAATTTTAAACTGATATTTTTACTTTCTTTTGTTTCTCTCAGTGTTTGGGCCATTATTATATATCACTGCTCTATAAACCTTCGTAAAGTTCTCTGAAGGCCTACATACCATCTGGTACGCTCCTCCATCACTGGCATAGCAACAAAACTGTGCCTTAAGTAAAAACAAGTCAAATGTAACAGCTTTAATGTTGCATGGAAAGCAATTTTGTATATAAATAGATTCTTTTCAAATTTCTGCTGCCATTCTTAAAAAAAAAAACCCCTCACAAATCAGCCTTCGAAACAATAGCAGACAGCAATCTGTCAGTTGTCCAGTAAGCACGAGCTGTCTAACCAGTATCATTAGCGCCTCAAAAAAGACGTTTTGCCTGCCTCGCTTGCCGGGAATCCACGAGAGCTTGTTAACAACACTAATACCTACCAATTACCCAGTCTTTTCAAGTTCAAAGCGCTGTAAAAACTGAAGTAATCTGCTGCAGCATTTTTTAGGTTCATGCTAATTCCTGTAAACGCGATGCTTTTAAAGTCTGGCATGTTCTGGAATGTTCTATTTAATCCCCTTCATTTTCACTGTTTTCTTATCTTGAACTTGCTTTTTCTCCCAAGTTCTGGAATTCATGGTTTTTTTCTTACTACTTTTCCCCCAAGACTGGTGTTCCTGATCGCCTTGTTGAGTCACAGACACAGACTGACCTGAGTGTGTGCTCCCCTTTACACTTACTTTCTCCAGTTTCATCTTTCTTTTCTCGGCTTTTCAAACATTACCCTTTCAGTTTTGCAGCCTCGCAGCCCACTTGTCCCTGCACATCTAAAATCGCTGTTAGACTATGTCCTCCAAGTCAGTCAAACCACATGACTTGACATCTATCATTTGCACAGTTTGTTATCCTTTCCTCATGGAAAAAGCAGTCAAAGTCTCGTCAGAGTCCTTAACCTTTAGATGCTTGTATGTGTTGCAATAAGTCAGTGTGAGGCAAGCACATCAGAGGTGCTAACAGGAATACTCGTGCTTTGCAGAGAAGCTCATGAGCCTTGCCATGGCTATCAGGTCCCAAGAAGCAGCCAAATTCTTTGAGCTAAAGTGTCCTTATGGACCACACTTTTTACTCCTGTAACCCACACCCAGCTTTACTTCTGATGTACCTACAAGCTTCTTTATTCCCGTTTTTGGGGTAACTTGCCTTTTAAGTGGGTGGAATTTCAAGTTGGTAGGAGTCCGAGCCTGTGCTGACAGGCAAAATCCTCTTCCATTTTCACACTGACTTGCTCTTTGCATGAAAGCCCTTGATCTCTTGCCTTTTTATATGTCAACAGTGAGTCTAGCCCAGGCACTCCTTCTCCAGCACAATTTAGTCCTCAAGGGATAACCTCAGATGATCTCTGAACTGCACTGTTCAGACACCGGCCAGTCTGCAAATCCACCTGTGCCTTGGCATCCACCTTCTAGGAGCAAAATCACTCTTCTGTTCCATTTACACTGCCACTTATTTGTATTTGGGATTAGCGGAATGCAGATTCCAACAAATTTAAACTCATCTATTATCCAAATTTTAGATTAATGTTTGACGTGAAGGCAAGACATTGTCACTGAAGCTTGATTTCCTCCAAATCCTTTTGCTTCTTAGGTGTCTGGCTACTGCAATTTAAAAGGCAAATAAATTCAAGGGTGAAGGAACATCCTGTGAGGCCAGAAGTGCAGAGCTGGCACAACAGATGGGTAAGTGGCTTCTTTTTCTGCTTTTCTGTTAGCTAGCATAATCTCTCCAGAACGTCTTTATTAGCTGCTGCACCTGCCTCCCCAGTATAATGCTTATTCATTTCTGCCAGGCCTTGAAGCACTTTATTTCACAGGTGGCTGGTATTTGAAAGGGCAGACGTGTAAAGGTAGTTTCAGTACCTCTTTGCCACTTCGATATTTAAGGCCACTGTTTCAGCCCTGGCAAGGTTCCCTATGCAATACCAGGTAACCTCAGGTGCCTTTGCAGACCCGGCTGCACGTGCTCTGCGACCACACATCCACTGAAATCCAGCACGGCAGCAGGTCCTGACCCAAGACAGCAAAAGGGGGTGTTTTCCCACCTATCCTGCCAAAGGGACACAATGCTGGAAACATGTTGAGGAAGCTAAGCTGAAAACTGCCCTACATCCACACCTGAAGGATGGGATACCATCCAGAGGGACCTGGACAAGCTTGAGAAGTAGGTCTATGGGAATGTCATGAAGCCTGACAAAGCCAAGTGCAAGGTGCTGCACTCAGGGTAACCCCTGGTATCAACACAAGCTGGGGATGAACAGACCAAGAACAGCCCTGCCCAGAAGGAATTGGGGATGCTGGTGGATGAGAGGCTGGACATGATCTGGCAATGGGCACTCCCAGCCCAGAAAGCCAAACATGTCCTGGGCTGCATCTAAAGCAGCATGGGCAGCAGGGCAAGGGAGGGGATTCTGCCCCTCTGCTCTGCTCTGGTGAGACCCCACCTGCAGTGCTGCGTCAGCTCTGGG
>VZTF01003560.1:1673849-1838989 GCA_013397755.1 Cnemophilus loriae | reverse complement strand
GAGAGCAGAATCTTTCCACTATTTTCATGTCTTCCTTTTAGAAAGAAAGAGGTAACAGCCCAGCCCATTCTGGTTTTCTAGCTGGCTGCATCTGTAATCTGCCTGGAACATCTTTTGTGAAAATGGGGTTGTGTTCTTCTCTGACATCTAGTGGAAAAGCAACAGTTCAAGATTACATAGCCTCTTAACTTAATTCACTTTGCTATCATTCTGTTCAATTTAGGAAAATCTAGTATAAGTCCTACTAGCAGCTGAAAAAGTAGTCATTGTATTGTGGTGAAATGTCAAGCAGAGAAAAGGGCTGTAATTAATGTAACCTCCAGATTATTTTCTGGACAGCTGCATGTGTTCTGATTTTCCCATTATATTAATGGATCTATATTTTATGACATTCTGTGCTATATCAAATTTGCTTCCATCCTTCAAGCCTTTGCCTCTGATACATCTTGTCCAAGTTTTCAAGCATTTCAGTAATAGACTAGTGCAGGAATCATTTATCATTGCTCTGATATGGAGTTCAGAATATTTACATCTGTGTAGGCACAAGATTGTGAGAAGAGATTTGGCTTATTCTAGGTAATCTTTGGCTGTGTGATTACTGCTTGGTGGTTGCCTATAAGAACAGCCTTGGGACCAGCAGAGCCTGTATAGAACCAGTACTAATCTTTTCAGTTAGCAGAATTCAGCCTTAAGAACTTTTAGGGGAAAGATCGTTCTTGCAGAAACTAACCTCTGATTTGTGTCTTTTATGAAGAAGAATATGATCATTGCTATGACTCAATAGGTAAGACTTTGAAAGATGTTGACATTCCTCTCCCAAGTGCTAGGAGAAAAGTGCTTTTCCCGTCCTAAGCACACTTGTGCCAAATGTGAACTGTATTAATGGTGCTTTTTGAGGAAACCATACATGCTTTGAAGAGCTTATTGCCTGTAAATATGTGTTCTTACACATACCTAAATTTCACCCTCTTTGCAGATGGTTGTTTGTGGAGGAAGGGAACAAAAAAAACCCAAACAAAATAACAATTGAGCAGCTTGGGGATAATCAGAAGTTTCTTGTTTGGAAATGTTTTCCCATTTAGAAATTATTGCTTTCAGCTGTGAAAATAATGGGCTTTTCCTGCAGAGAAAAAGAGGGAGGATGCATTTAAGTATTTAAAATAAATATCAATTCTCTTTTGCAAGTATGGAAAAATAATGACTACTCTTGTTTTAAGATCGCATAGGGATTCTATAAATATTGCTTGCATTTGTGGATAAGTTATTTTATTAGGTCAGGTCAGAGAAGCCCTGCTTGAAAATGTATCTCTTAATGCTGAAGCTGTGCTGACACCATTTTTGAACCACCTCTTCAAAACGAGAACACCTTAGCAGTTGCATGTAAACAGAAGGTTCGAATAAACTTCTTTTATTGGTTGCACTGACATAATCTATCAGTGATAATTACCTCAGTGCTGGATAACTACAGAGTGCTTGGAAGTACTTGCTGTGTTTGACTCAAGAACTGCCAGTCTAGCAGGTGATGGGGTATTTCAAACACTGCCAATCAAGTTCATTTCATATCTGCCACTTTTTAGGAAAAGCAGCCTGACATTTATTCGTGATAATTTTCCCTGAGACTGCTGTTAAGGCTTTTTTTCAAGTATAGTGACATATTTTAAAGAACCATATTGTGACCCAGCTAAGCACAACATGATAATCTGAGAGGAAACCTCCAGGGAGTGTGCAGTATCCGATAGCTGGACAATAAAACTTCTTTTTGGCATGTTGCTTTCTCTGAGCGTTCAAGCACTACTGAAGGAGAAAAACAAAGCTTTGAATAAAGGGTCTACATGTGCCACCCAGTGAGTTTCAGGCTTTTGGGTTTGTTTCTGCTTGCTTTAAGAGCAAAGGTCAAATACCATTTGCCTGGTTTCTTCAAATCCTCCCACTCTCCACAGAAGTGGATCCATTTCAGACTGAGACTTCCACTGAGAGCCTTGCTCCAAAAACAGTGTTACCTGTTGGTCCCTCACACTGAAGCCTGGAAATCCTCTGTCCCACTTGGGAGAAGGAGTTTGGAGTGAGAAGGTCCGGTGTTACATTGTTTTTGTAATTGTTTCGGGCAGCAAAGATGGAAATGTCTTAATGTAGGGGCTGCTTTGAAACAGAACACAGAACAAGTAGGTATTATGCCATGTGCATGTTGCTGGGTGGTGTTGGTAGTGGCATTGCTTTAAAGAAAGTGGACAACGTTTTTTAAAAATTATTTAATTCTCATGCTGAAGTATCACTGAGTTAAAGTATTGTCTGAAAGATGGTTTAATACTGCATGTCCTACCAATTTTTTTATTATACTTGTCAAATAATGAATTTTTGGCAGAAATGTATTTAATAGGCAACCACTGATTATGGCTTTCAAAGGAATTGCAGAAGTACTGCTTAGAGAATAATGTGAACTTACTCAGCCTTTCCTGAAGGTTGTACAATAAAAGCCAAATGCAACTTCGCATTCAGACTAGTTCAGTTTGCAGAGTTGACTCTTTGAAAAGCTTAAACCTATGTATGAGATAAGAGAATGGAGAATTATCCAGCATGCTGCTTCTTTTTAGAAACTTTGATTAAGTGTTAAATGAGAATGAGTCTGCAAACAGCAGCACTTGAAAAGAATGTTATTGTAAGTAATGCTCTCCACATCCTGAGAGGAGATAGAAGCAAGACACATGTGCAGAGTAATCCTGCACATTAAAGCATAAAGAGTTCACGGCTTACCTTTCTTGTTTAACATGAATTGAAAAAATAGGAAAAACAACTGTATTTTGGCTGGTTTTAGCTCTGTCTTTAAAACAGCAGTTCAAACTTAGCCCGGACTGCTACTGGCCAAAAATGGTGAGTGGGTAGAGTGTGTTCTCCCTGAAGCACCTAGCACAAAAGAATTGTATTCCCTTTTGGCCCTCAGTGGGCAGCGTTGGTTGAATGGAGATTCTCTTTGAGGATCGGACTAAAGATGCTGCTCCTGACATGTCCTGCTGTGGTCAAAATCTTGTAGGAGACCAGTAGTGACTGTTATTAACATACTCAGGTTGCCTAGGAATAAACTTTCATTCATACCGTTAGTTTTGAAGAGTATAAAACTGTGCTTGCTAAAGTTTTGCCAGACAAACATTGCAACAGAGTAAGATGGGGTGGGAAGGGGAGCAGAAGACATAAGCACAAACTACCAAATGCTAATCTGAAAGTTTCCTTTTAACTTTTAATGAATTCTGTGGCACTGGTACTAGAAAAATATCTTTTGATCATTATCCTATTTGGTTTTTTCCACTGTTTTGAATGTTCTGGCTCGTGAGATGCAATCAGTTGCTTTCTGTTTTTCTCTGATTCCTTTTGAATTAGTTTGTTTTGGAAGGTAAGCAGGCTGCAATAATTAAGGAATTACATTGTCTGCATGAACTGTGCTTCCTATTCAGAATAGATTCAGTAAGGAGGAAACACGCATGGCAGGAGAACCAAAAATTTTGAGCAGCTCCGACATGGAACAATAAGCTATTCTGCTCTTGCCTCTTTCTTAGATGATTCTAAGAGATTTGACAGAACGGTAGGTTCTTGGAAGTCAAGTGCTTTGTGGTCTGGAAGTCGTCAGTTCTGTCTCAAACCTCTCTCCAGATAACATGCTTAATGAAAATGATGAGACTCTCTTACAATAAATTAAACCTGCAGTTTGCCTCTGGAGCTTTAGCTCAATTCGGACTCTGAAATCTGAAACTTCTTAAAAATTCTTTTAAGAATATAAATTAATAATTAGTGGGGGTTTCTAATGGGACTTTGCTCATTCAAAGAGGGGATATTTTATTAAGGAGTCTTCTTTTAAGATATCTTTGAAATGCTGAAGTAATGTTGTGTCGTTGTTTGGGTGCAGTTTTAAATTATATTTGACAGCTCCAGTTCTTGAACCACTGAAAACTCAAGTTTCACTGGAATCTGACAGTGTAGCAGAAATGGTCATATTAATCAGATTTAATACAACTGTCAATGAGTGTAGAGTGAAAAAATTATTCTGGTGATGCAAAACTACATGGAAAAAATGCCTTGTGACAAATTTTATTCATCAGCACTCATCTCATACCAGATTTCAAAACAGGCAATATAGATGAAAGCTCCCAACTCTCTCACGGTTTATGAATAAGTTTTGAAGTAATGTCTTAGTTGTACAACTAGTAAATTATTTAAATGAACAATATTGTTTTAGTAGATAAAATACTTTATGTAAAATTTTTGCTGTGTGGCTTAGCTTGGAACCTATCTTTATCCTTTCTGGTGTGAAGTTAGCAGGATGTGTTTTCTAAAAGCATGCAGCAACTCGTGTGTATAGAAAAAGTGCTGTTTGGATTATTATCATTGATGCAGCTCTCCTATGGTGCACAACACAATGGATGGGTTTTCTGAATATGACAGCAGAGACCAGAGCAGTATCAGGTTGATAAGAAATGAAATCTGCATGTGCTTTGAGCAGGATAAGTAGTTGAAAATTTCGTCTATTAATAAGCTAAAGTCTTATCTTAGATAAAGAAGAAAACAGTCTTAAACCGTTGAGATTGCTCTGGCAGGATTAGCTAGAAACAATGAAAAGTTCAGTGACTCTTGCTATTGTTTTTCCTCTATGATCACCTGGAAGTTGTGAACTCCTATCTCACCCTCTGCTTGCAGAGCAATGTTCAGTGTTTTGTAGAAACTGTTGTATAAGGCACTAACCTCACAAAAACCTGTCATATAGGGTTTAGTTCTACTTGGAATGAAGTGTGCCTCTAAACTCATTAGTTTTGGTTAGTGCTGCTTCTAACAAAATTCTTTTTGTCTTAATGTGGAGACCTACATTACTAAATGTGCATCAGCCAGATAATGCTCCCTGACCATATATAGTCTGCCTGAGAAAATGTACTTTAGTGAAAGTAGTATAGAAGCTATCTAAACATAATCCTCTGGCTTCAAGAGCCTTGGTTCTTCACATGGAGAGCACATACCTGCTCAAGAATTGGCAGATAACTTACTTCACTCCAGTAGCACAGCTGGCAGACTGGCTGACTACCAATATGTGAAGCTATTTGGTTCAGTTTTGTTCCTATTATCTCGGTTTAACTCAGGGCTTCCAAGGCATCGCTTTGATGTGAGAGCAAAATTTGACCTTTACACTCCGAGTGATGGTGCTCACTCTGCAGGAATTAAGATGTATCTAAGCATTTACTAGGAATTTAATGAGTGCATGAAATAAGTATTAGAGGTGAACCATGAATGTTAAATATAGAAATGAAGAAGAAAAGTACTGTTAGGCACAGAGATTTATTCTTACTAGTACATGACATTTTTGTTGTTTCTCATGAAGGTCAATTATATGACTTGGTAATGAGCTGTGATTTATTTAACAATGGTACATAATTTATTCTCAGAGGCATTACAGTCAGGAGGAGCCATCTGTATGCATTCTATTCTTAACCCAGGAATTTCCCTGGTATCAGTCTGTGTTCAGCAGCTGATGCAGTTTGTTTTGCTGTGTTTTGAAGTGGCTGAGCAGTGCATTGCTAGCATATTTCAGTGTGTGTAAGCTATGTAGTGACTGATGGGCCTGATTTCGCTCACACACACACACCTTTTATCTAATGGACTTATTTCCATTCATACAAAGCGGATACAGCAAAACGATGTAGGATACTTGTTTTAGTCGTGTTGAGGTAGTAAAATAATGGGAAAAAACCCTCATTTTTTGTTTGCTTTTTTATTTTTGGTTTTGGTTTGTTTGTTTTTGAGACTCAAATATTGACTGAACTTGAAGTAGTTTAAATTTGGAGAGTATTGTTATGGTGAACTTTTTAGAAGCTACTAAGGCTAACGTACTAGCAAGAAACTGAGGAGTAAAATAAGTATGCCTATTAGTAATGTGAATGGCATGAATCTTAAGGGAATTGTTTGGAAAAAAAATGGTGCAATTCACATTTAAGCTGCATGATCAGATGAGTGATACGTACGTGAGAAGCAAAGACTGCTCCATTTAAAGGCTAACCACACACTGTGCTTGGGGGAGGATCATATGGGGATTCATACGTTCAGGCAAATTGAATGGATATGTTAACACCATAGCTTACTCATGTCTGGGAGTACTAAAATGGCACCGATCTACACTTTCATATTTTTATTTCCTGGCGTTACTTTACATTTTGTGATCATTCCAACCATGGAAGATTTAAGAGGGATCCCTCTTGAAATATTGGGCGATCAGAGTATTTTTATAATTATAGCTCAAATCCACCTATCACTTCTTCAAATGATGAAGCCTATGTGCAAGCCTGAGTATTTTTTATATTAATATAACATGCATATTAATTTTCTCTTACACTAGATGTAAAACTTAAATGTAAGAAAACAGGCAATAGAAATGATCACAAATTACAAAAGTTAATTTAAAAGCAACTGTTCCAACTGCAGCATGTCTTTAGCAAACTAAAAGATAGTGGCACTGCATCAAACTAACACCTGAATTTAACGCAATAGCTAGATATTCAGGACACATTATTAGAGAAGAACTCCATAGGAAACAGCATAAAAAGAGTAGTGATTCTATCAGAGTTGTTTTATATTTTTTTGGTCTCCTTATAGAACCTGTGATGTACGCACAAACTTTTAAGTGTTGGTCTTTCAACCTTCTCCATTGTGATAACCAATCAAGACAGCAGTACCATGGAGTCCCTTTTCAGTGCTATTTAAAGGTGGTAATATTTCAGATTGTATTTGTTTATCGATATTAGAGAGCAGTCTTTTTGGATCATGGAGACTCACAGATCTGCAGAGCAACACTCAGCCTTCTGAGAGCCTCCTGTACATGCCTTGGCTCTATATTGGGAAGAATGGATGGTTTTCCAGTGTTAACATGGATGCAACTAACATATTCTACTTTAGTCTCTCTCAGGATGAGTGTGCATTGTGCTTCCCAGTTTTCCTGGCTCTAGGAGGAATGGAATTTGCAAGGCTGCCTCAAGGCAGGAGATATTTAGCATAGGGTGGGAGGAAATGTGAGGGAAGGCAGATGTATTACCTGCATTCCTGGTATTGTCCAACTGATGTGAGATTTCAAGGAGATTGGATGCTTGAGGACTAGGCATGACTAAATGTTGGAATCTCCAAAGAAGTCTTAAAGTGGCTCCTGGGAGGGGGTTAAAATTGGATACCCATTTGGTGCCAGCATGCATGCTGGCAAGGTGCCTTGTACAGGTAATGCAGAACTCAGTTTTGGGGTAAAATAGTTACTGGTCAGAACTTGGTTGCTGATAAGAACATGAGTCAATGATAGGAATGCTGAGTGGGCATTGCAAATCCACAGCTTCAAATGAAACAACTAATGGATGATCTGGAAGTGGCTGCGTTGGAGCAGTTTAAGAATTCTAGGAACTGAGCCTTGGAAGAAAAAAATAAAACTGTAAGTCATTTGAGGAGAAAAGCATTCAAAACGAGCATAAGCAAAATGGATCATAATTCTCAGTGAGTATGTTTGCTGCATAAACAGTATTAAAACCCAACACTTAGTGTTGATTTAGAACAGGCTCGTTGCAGTATAATCATATTTTTATGACCTAGCAAATATTGTTATGATCAGTGGTTTCCTTATGCTGGGATATTTCTTTTTAGTATTGACTACGCAGCCATAAGTTCAGGTGAATGAGGTACAAAGTACCTTTACAGTTAAATTGGTCAGTTTTTAGGATTGACATCGAGTTTCAAAGTACTTGGTTCACTTATCTGTGCCAGAAGTCGAGTCCTTGACATATATTTGTAAAATCAAGCATCCAGGCATCACTTTAAATTTTTTGCCCCTGTTTGTTAAATGCTATAAAAACATCTTTACAAGTGTTTTGCTTGCAATCAGTCTCCTTACCTTAAAGGTCAGATGATAACAACTCACCTGAGGTGTTGTTTTGTTGCAGAATTTGGTTGATGACTTTAGATTGCTTTGAAAGTTCTAACCTAATTGTGTTGTTTCTGTACAGACTTAACTCATGGTTTAAAAAGCACCTACTGCTCTCAAATGTGGAAATATGCTTTGTTCCAACCCCCAGTACCCCTGTTTTTATTTATCCTAGAAAAAAATCCCCTCTGTTTTGACCCCTTAAAAGCTAACTCTATTTGGAACATCCAGGTAGAGCATCGTAGAAATACGGGAAGCAAACTGGAAGGAAGGATTCCCACTCATATTTTTGACTCTGATGGCCTTTAAGGGAGTTTCTCTGATTTCTGTTTGAGGTATTCTGGTTCTGTTCTGTTGCCTGTAAATTGAAATGTAGCTCAGGTGAGGTTGGTGTCCTCGTGCAGCTGGTAAACACTGCTCTTTTACTGTAGTTGTGATGAAATCTCAAGTTCCATGTTAATGTTGCAGTACCTGATGAGGGATGGAACTGTGGAGCTGGGTGGATGAAACTGAAATAAATTCCATGCCAACAGATAGACCTCGGCTTTTTTACTTGCCCTGTGCTTGAGGAGGTTTCAGGAAGGTGCTCTCCCAGTATGTTGCAGCTAGTTAAAATTCAGTGCTGTATTCCTTCTTGCAGAGCTGTTGAATGTAGTGAGGGAGCAGGGGAAGAAGCAAGGGCTGGATTTGTTTAATTGGCAATGACTTCTGGCACACTAGCACGCTCTTGATGATGCTATTTATGGGTGCCTATTGCCAGCAATAACATTCATGTCAAATTACACTTCGTGGTTGACAAAAAATTATCTCTCCAGCATGTTACCATATTTAAGCCATTTGTTCACTCTCCGCTGTTATTGGTTATTTTAAACCCTGTTGGTGAATCTTTTAAAATCTTTTGCCAGTTTCGTATTTTCTTTAGCTCTTCAGAAAAAAAAAGTAGATCTATAATTCAGTATTGGAGAGTTGGCTCGGGCAAATGTAGAATAAGAAATCTTACAGTAAATTTGCAGCAGCTTGGTTTCTATACCTAAACTGCTTTCTCTTTCTCAGACATCAATAACTCTTCCACTAGTCAGCTACTGTTCCTTTTGTTAGATACAAACATTTTTTTGATGAGTAGCATGTGTTTTTCATGGAAAGAGAGGAGTTTTCTGTTGTCCAAAACAAATGCAGAATTCAAGTCTTAAAGCACAGATTTTTAATCTGAATTCAAATTCCCAGGTTTCTTGTCTGGTGGCGGTATTCAGCTGGCATCTGCATTGAGCAGCATGTTCTTCATGTTCTTCTGTATAGTTTGAGTGGCCAATATCTAGTCCCAAGATGCTGTGAATTACACATTATTATAAGTTTTTTTATTCAAAACTTTTAGTTGAATTTTGATGGGGAATCCTATGGTGGACTGTTTTTGGTTAGTTGTTGGTTTTTTTTTTTTTCAGAATGAGCATCTGTTGCAGATAAGCTGAATTATGATGGAATTTTGTTTCTAAGGGAAATTAAGATCCCTCTATGCCTTTCCAGATGTCTTCCTGGGGATATCTATTGCAAATATGTTAAGTTTTTAAGGATAACTAGTTTTCCAACAGTCAGCACTACCAACTGGAAGCAGCTGTCTCATGTTTTCTACGTCTGCAGCTGCCTGTCTTGGGTAACCAGATGATTTTGTATTCTCACCTGTTGTTTATGCATTTAAAAGTTCTGGCTGCCATGCTAACTCCAGCGTTCTTTTTCCCTCAGGGTTTGGCCATATGTGGCCATCAAATCATAGTGGTCAGCTGCTGAGACCAATTAAGTCATTTAGCTGTTCAGGTCTGAAATAAATTAAGCAGCATGAAATCAGTTGTCAGACTTGCATCTCTTTCCAGAAGAAAGACACGTTATTTGCTTACATAGCACATCAAATAGCAAATATGCTTGGGATTTTGTGCTTGCCTTGGAACGGCTGCAGTCCTGGAAGGGTTGGAAGAGCAGTGGGAGCCAAGTGAATTACCCAGAACTTCATGGGACTAATTTTTGCAATTCATCTAGGAACTGGAAATCAAATCTGCAAGGCAAGAGAAACTTCTATTGCAAGGCAAGACTCTCGAAGAACAATGCTGTGCTGCGGATATAAAGTTACCTGTAGCATTTTTTATTTAAAAGAGGAACTTATTTTGTAAAAGTTTGGGGTTTGGTGACTTGGCATTTTTTGGTTTCTTTGTGTGTGGAGTTCTTTTGTTGTTAGGGTTGTTTTTTTTTGTTGGGGGGTGGGGAGCTTTTCGTGGGTATGGTTGTTTTTTTCTCCTTTTTTCTTTCTTTTCTAGTATAATAGGAGACACAATCCTAGTTCATTAGGATATACAGATATAGGTACTCCATGCCAGATTACCCCTATCTAGCCAAAAAGATACTGATAGAAAGCTTTCATATCCTGAGGCAGACCTTGTCTGTTTGTTTGAAACAGAACAGCTGTCTGGAAATTTGCAACTCATTGAAATCTGAAGTGAGGAACGATTCTTTTTGTTTCATTGCATGTCAGACCCTTTGTATTTATTTTTTTTCTTTTTCTTTCTTTTTCTTCTGTTTTGGTAGGTAAAGTGGGGAACTGCTTCTAAACTTTTCTCTTTTTTTTTTTAATATTTGTGTGGCTTTTTACTAGATAGTTTTGTATTATTTTTTCCAGAAAAATTACATTGTCTATATCGTAGTAATATCCTCTTATCCTTTGCTCCTTTCTGCAAGGGAAAAATTACCATATTGCTGGTGTTTCAGTGTATTAACAATTCTACCCACTAATGGGTAGGTCAAATGATCATAAGAAAATAAAGATACCTTGTGTGCCCCAGGAAATTTGGTACAGAACATACCTAGATATTCATTTTGCGTTAGGAAAGAACCTGAAGGTTTAAGTATCATAAATCATTTGGGTAATTAACATCTCACTAGCACAATAATATTTGCCCATCATGACGTAACCTGCAGGGATAAAATAATAAAATAGTGTGATTTGAGATACGGTGGAGTTTAAATATCTGGCTGTATTCAATTCCCTTTCAAACTTGCCCTCTCATTTCTGGCAGCAGTATTTTAAATAAGCAGCTTGCTGTTACTGATACCTGCACCTTCTTGGTGGCCATTGCTTAAAGATCAGCATCATTTACTATCTAACTTAATTTAAATTTGAAGTGAAACAACTGTGGCTCCACAAATCCGATGATAAAATATTGTAGGAAAGCAGACTGGGTTGTAACTGGATAAATGAAGAACTTAAATTTGCTAAACAATTTGCAGATGCGAGAAGCACAGGGGATTAAAATGAGAACAGCAAACTTAAGGACTAACAAGTATGCACACTGTGGGCCAAGTTTGCAGAGGCCTCTACTTGGCATCTTACATGCTATTTGGTTACTTCCATCCACAACTGACTTGTTGAAGCAAAATTGGAGCCACAAAAAACAAAATGTGAAGTCCTTCTAACAAAATGTGCAGAGGCAAACAGCGCCTGTATGCATAAATCAGGTGTTTAACTATCTGCAGTAACTTGAATCTGCAAATGATTGAAAGCTTCCTTCTCCCTCCCATGTGATGGAAGTAATATTTTTTGAATGTTTTTGTGCATAGAGTAGGCAGCTCTGAAATGAAGACATACTGGCACCTTACAAAATAGCTAAATGTTACTTCAGACCTTCAGCTATAGAGTATTAAATACGAATGCAGTCATGGCAGAAAAAGTTTTTACCACTCAGACCTGCACTTGGAAGTGCAATTCCAGTCCTTTTGCAGAATAAAAATCTGGATACTGGCTTTCAGAACCCTGATTCCAAAAGTGCTGTTGGGGTTCTAGGAAGAACCAGTGGGAATGTGCTCACTGTAATGTTGAGCAGTGTTAGCTTTTTGAGTTTCTATTAATGCATATTGTTAGGTATGGCAAGTTGAAGTCTTCTCAAAAATTGTGATATATTGATTCTTTGAGCCAAGGGACAAAGTGCATTTACATTAGCAGTATCTTGACACTTACAATAAAACTGAGTTACTAGTGTGAGATTTTCTGGCTGCAGATAAACTTGCTAAAGCATTTTCAGTTGTTCAGACGTCTCTCTGGGAGATCAGTGACAGCTGGAATACTCCAGAAGTGAGTCATTTATCTAGATAGCTCCCAAACTGTAGTAACTGCTCAAACATTGCAAATGATGGAAATGGAAAATCGGTGGATTTAGGAATCTTTTAGAAGTCTTTGGTTTGAGTCTTCTTCTCTCCCCCATTTCCAGTGAAAATAAAATATCATTCTGTCCCCAAAAGACAACACTTTCACTGTGACAATAAGAAATGGTGTCCTACATTTTGGATTGCACAATATATCAACAAATGCTATAGAACAGGTCTGTTACTAAATGCTGTAGGACTCGAAGGATACAGTAGTATAGTTGGAAGATAACTGGAAAAAGTGATATAGCCTGTTTTAATCTCTTCCCTTATGTGCTCCTAGTTAAATTCCTGAGTGTAGACTTGTCCTTAATGACTTTGTACTTAAATCTTGTGTGCTATAAGCACATTTCATTCATGGATGCTTTAACCCTTGTAGTATGAGGTTTGTTACAGGTTGAAGTTTGTTACCTTGTGGACCTCAATATTCAATAGGGGCAGAGGCAGAGTCTAGTGCTGCATGCATGAGGTAGTAGTTGCCTGGCCGTGACTTTGTTAATAAAAGCAGATAAGAGGGATATTCTCATAAATACCTCTGCTGGTAAGAAGCCTTTGGATAAATTAACTAATGAAGCATAAATGGTAGAATCCAGTGGGTGGTACAGACCTCAGTCACGTTTTTTGATCCCACAGCATGATTGGGATGCTTTGTTCACATGAAATCACTTTTTTTTATATGGGGTAATAGTATGAATGATTTAATGTCATGAGGCACTCTTCAGTTCTAGTTCCTTCTGGGAAATTTAAATGGTGTTTTTTTCATTGGATTTGATACAGGTTGTCCATGTTAGGAAGACCTGCTTTGGAAAAGTTTGTGTCCATATAATAGTGAAGGTCTACTAGAAAACCTGTCATATCTCTGGATATAACAGTCCTACAGTGTTGTTTTCCTGTAAAAGAAAACCAATAGTATTTGCCAAAATTATGGAATAATTCAGGTTGGAAGACAACTTTGGTGGAGAAGTCCAACTGCCTGCTATATCTCACCAGATTTCCAGGTCTTTATCCAGTTGGGTTTTGTAAGTCTCCAAGGCCAATAGCTGAGAATCCTCTTCCACTGACTTTCCTTAGAGTAAAAAACACCTTCCCTTTCACAGCATCTGGACTCCTCATTTCAATTTACGCTCATTGCTTCTTGTCCTCACATCCTCACTATGGTGAAGAGCCTGCTTCTCTCTTCCTGACAACCTTCTTGTGGGATTGGGAAGCTGCCGTTAGCCCTTTCCTCCTACCACGTCCTCAGTTGTTTTTTGTCCAGGCTGAAGCCCAGATCCCTCAGCCTATTCTCACAGGTCAGTGTTCCAGTAGCCTGATGACCTTGGGAGCCTCCTGATGGACTTATTCCAATCTTCCAATGTCAGTCTAGTAGCAGGGAGTCCAGAACTTGGAAGTAAGGGAGATGTGGTCACATGAATCTCCAGGACTGACTGCTCTGGTGCTTTTTACTAGCCTGGGTAGAGTACAACCAAGTAATCATTACTCTTTGGGAATGGACCAAACATCCAACATTTTTTTGCCCCTCTGGTTGTCCAGCCATCCAGACAATGGTATACCAATTTGTTTGCAAAAATATCAAAGAAGATAGCAATAAAATGCTTTAAAAAGTCAACTGAATCACTGAAGGCAGTCACGTGGGTCAGACATGATTTCCTTTAGGTTAAGCTTTGCTGGTTGTTCTAAATCTCATTCTTTATTGTGTTCAGAAACGGGTTCTAAGGTGGGACCTACTTGAACTCTGAAACATAAGTCATGTCTCAGATGGTAGAGGCTGCTTGAATAGGATTTAGATGGGCCCAGTTCAAGAAATTGTCAATTGTAGGATGATTATTCTACTGCAGTTTCTCATAGGAAGGACTTTGCCATGTAAAGACTTTCACATGCATCAACAGAGCTGAAAACGCCATGAATTTTCCTGCTTCCCGTAGCTAATACAGATTAACAGCACAGTAGGACTGAATACTGAACAGGCAAATTGTTTTGACACAAAGCATCCTCCAGTACCAGACTCTGGGCTGATGGAGGAGTTCAGTGGAGCGACACATGAGAAGATGCTTTGTTCGGTGCAAGAAACGATCTTTTGATGAACTTTCAAAACAACCATTGAATTGCCCAGTGCTTTCCTAACAGCTAAGTAGGTGTTAAATATCTGGGAGACATGTTTCTACTGCAGTTCAGGAAGCATGGAGAATTTCCTCAGCAATCACTCCATTGCTATTACTTAAAGTCAGTGCTTGGCTTTGTCAGCTTTGTTCACCCCTTCTACGTCTGACCCCACCACTTGCCTGCTTTTCTGCAAAGGCATCCAGGCTCACTGCAGCTTTTGCCAAAGACCTCTCTCAATGGTCCCCTATGGTTTTGTCCCAGCAGCACTTAGAAAGGGGTGGTATTCACCCTGCTGTTGGTATCCTTGCATTTTAAATGCAGCACAAGGTCCTGCAAACAATAGATTTTGGCTGTTCAGAAGCTCCACCCTCACAGCCCCTCTCCCCCAGTTGCCTGTGCATTAGCTTCATTCCATCATGGGGTGTCATCCCCATTCAGCTGTGGCACCTGGCAGCTCCTCAAGAGCTTAAGCCTCCCCCAAAGCCAATGTCCTGGAAGCCCACAACAGTGTTCCTCTTTCCCATCTGCTCAGTCGATCAGAACCCAAGGCTAATGCCAGTTTACACCATGGTGCTCATGTGCCCGAAGTCGGACTCAATATTTCCAGCAGAGTGATTTACTTAATTTGACTCCTCTACAGGCCTTGTAAAACCTGTTGTTCTTTTAAAACATACATGCAGGAGAAAATTTAATTGTTTTTTCTGTGCTTTTGATTGCTGTTGGCTGGGTATATGCAGCTGCCTAGACACCACAGTTTCAACAGTTCTTGCTGTGGTTTATACAGATTGACGTATCCCGGCAAGGAATGTAAGCCACAGAAAGCTGAAGATGAAACCAAGGAGGGACTATTAAACTGGTAGCAGGGAACAATTTAATTGCAGTTTAGAATAGTATTTAATTTATGGAGGCTTCAGTTACGTTGTTCTGTTTTTTTACTTGACACCCTAAGCAGTTGAAAAGAAAACCCTGTACATATATGCTGCAAATCCCTAAATCCAGCTCTTCCTGCCCCTAAATTTGCATCATAACTGCATACGCCTTGTAGCATAGAAAAAGTGATACATTCCTGAAGACTTACTCAATTTCTGCTTTTTTTTCTAAATTCTGTATTGAGTTTACTAATTAAAGTCTGTGTGGAACTGGCTGAGAGTCAAATTTGTTCTTTTACTGAGGGGAGAGGTCTTCCCTTTGTTTAATTTATAATCCCATTCTAATACATCTAGTAAGCTTTTTTATAAAGGCAAACTTCTGTCTTAACTTTTTGCAAAGAGACGAGGCATAATACAAGTTTAGAAAAATGTGGGATTTTATTAAGTTTGGGAATATAGATGATAGAGTGAGACAGAGACCAACATTTGCTGTAAAGATAGCTTACATTATAAGACTGCTCCAAACAGGAAAATATTTTCATTTGATTGTCAGAGTTTTCAGTTGTTTCCTGTGATTTGAAACTTAATTTCTGTTTTCACTTTTAATACTGTTTTCCTATTACTTGATGCAAGAGAAAGCATTCATTTCACAATGAAAAAAGGGACTTTTATTTCTGAAAATCTTCAACTATTGTGCTGGCTTTTTCCTAGAAGTGGGCAACTGATTGGCCATTTTACAGTCTTCTGAAAGACACTCGTTTCAAGAGAAGCACATGTTGAGAAAGTACTTGCGCTGGAGCCTTTCCAGCCATTTTTCTCTAAAACTGAGTCAACATTGATACACAGTAACAAACTGTGCTCTGATCGCATCTCAGAACTGGGACCAAAGTCATTAGGGATGGAGGAAACGCTTTCAATATCTTCACTTGTATAGTAATTTGGGATTTTAGAACCTTGATTTATTCCCATACAGTTCAGCCCATTTTTGGAGATGGGTTAACTGTATTTGGAAGAGAAAAGGCTTTGTAGAACAATGCTTTAAGGCTTTTGTTCTTTAGCACCAACACTTATTTCTTCAGCTGGATTTTTTTTTTTTTTCACTTAGTGATGAAATAACACTTAAAAGGTTAAAAAAGGTTTACAAATTCTTACAGTATGTGAATATAAGACTGACTCTTGTAATAAAGATGGCCAGGGATTTTACTGGCTTTTTCTGAAGGACAACAAAAGAATTGAAGGGATGTCTCAGGACACTGGGACCAGCTGCTCTGCTCTGGGAGCAACTCCCTCATGCAATCCTTTTCGTTAACTTGCTGAGCCCTTTTGTAAGCACTTTGTCCCCTCCCCTTCATTTCTGTGGGAAATTATTTCAAAGCTTTATTTCTCTAAGGACCCAGAATATTTCTTTCATTCAAAGCCTAAACTTATTCTAGGCCAAAACGCCTGTTTGTTCTTTAGCAACACTGTAGTTAGAACAGCTCTTCTCTTCCTGTTGTATCTTAGTTATCAGACTGCTCCCAAATGAACTTCATCTACATTTATTTCTGGATAACACCTCTACTACTTACCTATGATATGATTTTTTTTTTTTTTAAATTTTAATATAGGTGAAGAACTTCTTACTGGGTGCTTTAACCTTTCAATGTCTAGTTAAACTTGATTTTGGGCAGTTTCTATCTTATTCCTGTGCTTCTAAACCAGTGTTTTCTCCTTTGATGTTTCCTTATTTCTTAACAGCACCCTTCTGTATTCCAAGAAGATGCCTAGATGTCATCTTTCAAGGAAATCTGTGGTCCTTTCTTAGAGACTTCCTTTCCTCCAGGACACTCCTCATGTGGGATAACTTCCTGAGTTTAAGCACTTCTGAAACTGAGCCAGTCCTCCTGCTCCATTTACTGTCTTTAAGTAGTTCTCTTACTTGTGTCATTGTTTGTGCCTTTTCAAACAGAGTGCTCTCCTTCAAGGTTGGCTCATCCCATGTTACTTTTCCTTGGGTGGCTGTAGGAGCTTGTTGGCTCTAGTGTAGATGGAGTATCACTTTTCCAGGGACTTATACTGCCAGAGAGCTTTGTGAGCAGGTGCAGATTCACTGGGGTTTTCAGCAGAGTCTTGCCGTAGACTGGGCATGAGTTTCAAGCTCAGCAGGCCCTAGAGTGTCCAGTATTTATGGAGAAAGGTGGCTGCATTATAGTCATATCTACATACCAAGTACAGATGTTCAATTCTTCCAAACTTAGCTTGAGTTGGGCCTTGACCAGCGCTACAATTAGGCAGACTCACTCCCATCATCCAAGTCCTTAGTTAAGACATTGAACAGTATTGATCTTAGTATTAACCCTTAAGAGTTTTAATCTTAAATTCTGTAGCTGGTTTAAGATGAGAAATCGATATGTTCCATGTAAGTAAAGATGAAGCATGAGATAAATATAAATTCAGCAATTAAACTGCATGATGCCATCAGGCGGACAGATCCAACTGGCTGCCAAAATATTATCATTTTTTCGGTGGCACTGCAGAAATAAGTGTTTATAAGGCATGAAGAAAATATTTTTCTGCCTATGCAAGGCTTAGAGGAATCACCTGAAGTGTGGCAGGTGCCAGTTTATATTTCCTGTTACATCAGATGAATGGACACCTTTCTTACTAGAAAAATATGAAATTGGATTTGATAGGGTAACGTGTGCTTGAGGTTGTTCTTCAGTGCCTTCTGGGGAAATGAAGGAATCTGTTCATCCCCACCTTGCCCAGCCATTTTTCTTTCTCTTGGGAAGCACACGGTCCTTTCAGATGTTAGGCAACAACTTGTTGCATAAGGTTCTGGGCTGAGTCATTCAAAGTTGCTTAGAGGGTAGAAATGACACTGTTCTACACACACACAATAATTGCAGGCTTTAAAAACGCGATTGTTTTAAGCAAATAAGCTACTCTTGTTCTCTGTGAAATTCTCTAATAGGAAATCCCTCCTCCCATTTCCATCATTTATTTATATGAGCTTCAAGCTTGATATTTAGCTTTGGATGCAAATGCAGCTGCAACTGTTCTCACAACCTTTTCTCTAGAGATGCTGCTAGTTAATCCCCGTCCAACCTCAGTGCCCATTCTGCCTGTAGGAACAATCCCTCCTGTAAAAATCCTAGTGAAATCTAGGCAATTCTGTTGCGATTTAGGATAAACTAGATGAGTTCAGTGATAATTTGTGGCCTATCTAGGGCTTTGGTGTGTTGTCCACTGGTGATAGGTTTTGTTTTCTTTTTGTAATGAAAATAATTATTGAATGCCACCAAACAACCCTATGCTGAGTAAACTTTGTAGCGTTGCCAGTACTACTGGCCATGCCTACAGGAGCCCAAGATAAAATAACTACCCAGCTGTTTACCCACTGTGTGGGCGAGTTTTGCCACCAACAAGGAGAATGTATAAGAAAATGGGAATTAATTTTTAAATGGCAGGTTTTCCTTAACCTGCTTATGTTCAGGTGTTTTCGTTTTATATTCTATTCTCCCCACTGTGGTGAAGTACTAATTTGTCTTTTTAGCTTAACAGAAGAGTGGGATAAGTTCATGGCTTAAATTGTCATAGTCTGGCCAGAAAAGAAGGAATCAAAAGGTCAGCAATGCAAGGTAATAATGAAAAGCAGAGAAATTGATAGAAATCCTGCAGGCGTAGGCACATAATAATGGCTTTTGTTTACTTTTGCACCAATACCTTATTTTTTTACCATTCTGCTCTTGAGATTATCGAAATGTGAAAAAACAATTCCTATACAGTTTAGGAGAGCAAAGGATTCTTTTATCCAGAGGGAAATACTAAATGCTGAGTAGAACTGTGGGTAGGTTTTTCTTGCACGTATCCAGGATTGCTCAGGTGTGTGGTTTGAGGAGTGTAAGTTGCCGTATCTCAGTGGGGATATGCCTGCATTCATAGTGATGGAAAAATGGTTCCATGGAAGGTGCTCTGTCTGGTTTGATGTGTCCACAATACTTCCAGGCAGTATAAACTCATCGAACAATTGCAGTGAGATTTTTATTATTTTTTTAATACCACCTCAGCTGCAATTTCATGTGATGAAAAAAGATTACTTAAAAGTTTATGTTATTGATTAATTACATCAGTTGGTGTAAGAGAAATGCAATGGTACATATCTGACCTGAAATCTGAGTTGGTAATACATGGTATTTAGTTCTCTTCATTTGCATTGCCTCAGCAATAGCCACACCTTACTATAAAGCCTGAATTCTCCTGATCTTCGCCAGGCTGGATTATCACAGTGCTCTGAATGATAATTATATAGGGCTTGGAATGCACACAGTATGTCAGGGATGCATTTTAGGAATAAATAAACATACTGTGTAGCATGTCCAGTACTCTTCAATTCTCTTGTATAAATATAATACATCTTGGTGCACAAGAGTTGTAAGCAAATGACTTCTGGCACTTAGCAAGGCAGGGGCTGTCAAACTTTGTGGCAGTTTAAAAGCAGCCACGATGATTTGGTAGACCTGATGAATCAAAGAACCTTCAATAAACCGTAAAGTTCAGTGTTCAAAATGTGCATGTATTCATTTTAGTTCTCTGTTAACTTGTTTATTAAATATTTGCTAAAAACATCTCACCTGTTGCAAGATGTCCAAGAATATTGACTGTGTCTTAATCAATAGACCAGAATTAGTTACTTGTTTGGGAATATTGTGAAGACGTACCAAGTAGTCTCAAATCCTATTCCAGATCTGGCATTGTCCAAGGAGCTGCCTATTGTTGGCTTAATGAGAAGTAACCTGGACAAATGGAACATTTTCCTTTCTCTTGCTCGTCCCTCCAGTCATTTTTTTTTCCAAGGAAGTGAGAAGATGTGCAGAGATGTCACAAGAAAATGTAAAGTACATAACTGCAAATGATGCAAGCGGGGAAATAGGGTCATTTTGTATGTAGCTATAGATCTCCTTCAGAATTATGGAACTGAAAACTGTCCCACTTTGCAGATTGTTTTGGGCAGGAACAGCAGAAGGTGCACATGGAGGGAGTGTTATGACAAGTAGCATTTTGCAGCAGTGTTGGAAGGAACATGATTCTTCAATTTCCTCTCCTTTGTTCCAATGTGCTGCTGAGTAACATGGAGCATTAATTTATTATGTAGGTAATTTGCTTTTCTCTCCTTTTAAAACAATTGTAACAGAGTGTGCACCAGAAGTATTTCTGCTTTCTGTCTAGGGTTGAGATGGAAAATGGCAACGATATACTGCAGCTGTCCAGCACGAGGGCAGCAAAAATTACTTGCATGGTGTGTAAATGAGATTTGGGTAATATGGGAACTGTTTTCTACATTGGAAATAGCTCATATTTTCTGGAACGTGCATGCAAACATTCGTTTTTCTAGACAGTGAACCCAGTTGACTTTGTAGTAAATCAGTAGCCTACTCAGTGCTGTATCTAGGTATGACTTTGGCCCTCTGCCTGAGTGGGAGTCCTGGAAGGCTTCACTTTATGTGTACTCTGAGCATTGTGAGCTCCTGTTGTTTCTCTCATCTTTGTGAGACTGCACAAAGCTTCATGAAATCATGTTGCCCTGCTCAGCAGCAAGCTTACAGGCTATTAAAAGTCATTTCAAGTAAGGAATCAGTCTGCATTAGCCTCCTCTTCTCAAGTAACATGTTTTTTTCATATCTATTTAAAGGAAATGGATATTTTTCTTAATTCTATTGAAATTCCAGGTGGTTTTCCTCATGTTAATGAGAATTTTTTTCCTTGACACACACTTTAAAAAAAAAATAATATAATTACTTAAAAAATGAATAATTAGATATCTTATTTGGGGTTTCGTTTTCAGCTTTTTTCTTACCAAATAGATTGCAGTATGAAGACAAGAACTCCAGATGTTAGGAACTTGAGTTCTCAGTACACTGGGGAAATTAGAACAAGTGATCAAGAAACTGATGAAAATAAGGATTCCTTGTAGCACTGTCATAAAAGATGAACTTGTCTGGTCACACATCATGTACTTAGTTGGGGAATAAAAGAAGCCTTTCCTAATTTTGAAAGTTCTCTCTGTCTTGAAATATGATGAATCTTTTTCCTGGCATGATTGGTGAGTATGCAGGCCTCTGTAAAAGATTATTTTAGTTATTTTTGTTCCCCAAACTGCTCTCTGTGTTTCTTCATCAAAAGGCCATATAAGTAAGCTTCTTCCAAATCAAGAGTGGCTGAAGGGCTGAGGTAGCAGATTAGTGTTCTTATAAATACCTTTGTTTATGCATGGATTTATGCTCATAAAGAAAGATTGAAAAGAAAGAAAGATCTTCCAAAAGAAGATTTAAAAAAATAAATTATTTTTGCTCTTTCCTGTCTTCCTAGGGTCACATATCTCTCGTGTGGGTTTTCTGCTTGCCAGATGCATCTAGGGGATGCTGCTTTCTGCTGCCAGGGCAACTGTGACAGTATTTTGTATCTCAGGCAGACAAGGATAAGTGTCCCTTCGGGGAGACAAACTGGTGTTCATCTAAGTAGGAGGATCCCAGAAAAACTACCAAATACACCTGCTGCTATATTTTTGAATGTAATAGAGAAACTTCGTGGGGGTGGAAGGAGGTGTAGGTTATACTTTAGAGGAAAACTGGTCAGGACAGCACTGTAAGTATGGGGTGGCTTATCAACTCTGATCACATGTTAAATTTCACTGTCTTCTTTAAGGGAATTATTTGGGAAAGGTGGAGTAGCATGGGGGTGAAGAATAAACTCCTCTTGCCAAGGCACAGTTGGAAGCTGGCCACCTTATTTAATGTTTTATTTCCTTCATGACCTATTGTTGTCTGCCCTGACCTCTGTTTCAATTCTTAGGCCCTGGCAACAGAGAGATCAGATTAGGTTAACTACTAAAAACCAGTAGACTGATAAGTACAGCAGTCTTCAATGTAGCTTTCTAGCAAGATTTTCAGCCAAAAACCAACCTGAAACATGATCTTGAACAAAAGTACTTCATTGTTTTACTCCTCGCTGCTATGATAGCATAAAGCTATCACTGGATTTCAGATTTATTCTTCAAGGTTAAAAATCTCTGATTAGTCCTAAGCACCACTTGTTAATGTCAAGGATTTAATACATTCTAGCTTTATTTTGTTGAATGCTGGAAATGAGTATGTTCCTTTTTAAGAAGGTACCATAAATTACTAACTTGCTTGGAATACAAGTGTAATTCTTCATTAACCCTCCCAAAAGATATCGACAAATTCTACTTTGTTACTCCAGTGCAGTTACAGGGTTCTGTTGCCTCACACAGCTGAGTAGCAGCTGCTGGTGATGTCCTTGTATTTCTAGCAGCACTTTTGAAAAAGTTAGTCAGCGACTTAGAAGGAAGAAGTTAATAAACTTAGCTATGAGAGATAAATGTGCATTAATGAGAACTACATTTTACAGTCTGGGAGAAATTTTTACCATGTGTTGGTGTCTTCAGTATCACTAAAAGCAGAGAAGAATATTTGCAGACTAGTTAAAAAAACCAAACAAATAAAAGCCATAACCAAGGTTTGTAACCAGGGCTTGAAAACACTAAAGGCCTGTTTTTAGGTGAGACCTCCTAACCTCACCCTAAAAATTTCAGCAAAACAGACTTCTTGAATAAAGAAGCATTAAGTCCCCTTCTCGCCCCTCACTCCTCTTTAATTTTTAATTTTGCATTATGCTTCTGAACTGATTTTTTTCCCCATGTGGTCCTTCTTCCTACTATGCATTATGAGGTAAGGGAATGCTGTAAATTAATTAAATCTTGAATGCACTTTCTTTTGCAGTTGAGGCTGCTGTGAAATTCCTTCACTAGTAGGCAGTGCCTTATAATTGATTCACAATAGACTCAGGATCTGAAGTGATGGAAAGTCTGTTGCTGATTTCCCCCACTCATCATGGGCTAAATTGGTGGGCTGGGTGATCAGACCCAGTGACCTGACATTGCTGAGATGTAGGGTTTTGTAATAGACTTAATTTTTTTTCAATATCAAGGACAGGACAGAACAAAATGAAGTCTAAATTCTATGAAGTGATTACTCCCTCTATTGGGTTTATGTGGCCAGGTTTTGGTAGCCAGTGGCTATTGGGGTGGCTTCTTCGAGAACTGCCAGAAGTTTCTGCCATGTCTGACAGAGCCAATGCCAGCTGGCTTCAAAACAGACCCACCACTGGCCAAGGCTGAGCGCATCAGTGACAGTGGAAGAACCTCTGGGATAACATATTTACAAAGGGGAAAAAGTTAGAGCACAGCATCAGCCAGGAGAGAGGAATGAGAAGATGTGAGAGAAAACAGCCCTGCAGACACCAGTAAAGGAAAGGGAGATGGTGTTCCAAAAGTTTGTGGAGGATGTTTCCCATGGAAGGTAGCCCACAGTGAAGCAGGTGGGAAGTGTGAGGAGTCCTGTCCCTGAGGAGAAAGCAGTGACAGAGACAATGGGTGATGAAATGACTGAAACCCCCATTCCCCATCGCCCTGTGCTGCTGGAGGTAGAAAAATCAAGGGGGAAGTTGAGCCCAGGAAAAAGACAGCTTGGGGCAAGGTGTTTTTTAAGATCTGGTTTTATTTTGCATTATCCTACTCTGATTGAAAATTAATTAAGCTAATTTCTCCAAGTCAAGTCTGTTTTGCCCATGACAGTAGTTGTTGAGTGAGCTCCCCCTGCCCTTATCTCAACCCATGAGCCTTTCATTAGATTTTCTCTCTCTTGCCCAGTCAAGGACAAGGGATAGAGCGGCTTTAGTGAGCACCTGGCACACGGCCAGGGTCAACTCACTGCATTCCATAAGAGACTGGACAATGCCAGGTCTTGCCCCTGCAGTAGGCAGGCATGGGGTGGAGCACACCTGCTCTATCTTTTACTCCCTTGTTGGGTATCAGCATCTCCTGTTTCCTCAGTGTGGTGCTGCAGCTTCTTGGTGGTCGTCACCACAGCATACTCAGCCACTTCTGGTTGGGGGCTGAATTCGGTAAGCTTTTCAACGATTTGCAAAACCCACGTGAGTATAAAAAACACACCAATCAATGCTAATCTTTGCAATCTTATTAAGGAATGTTGCACAGTCTAGGTACACTGGCATTCTCTGCTCTTCCCCTTGGAATGCTCGACTATATCAGGAAATCTCCCTTCTGAGATCACGCTCAATGCACTGACTGTCAAAGTACGTGGCTGCAGAGCGTGAAGTTCCAAGAGAATTTTATCTTGTGTTATAGAGAAGTATGATCAGACACAGACTATATCAGGCCACTGGCACAGGAACTTGAGGCCTGGAGAGATTTTATGCGAAAAACAGCACAATGCTTGCTGTTTCAGTCAAAAGCCATCCTTGAACAGTCATGGCTGTTATGTGGTAACTTGGCAGCATCAGTGTGGTCCTGGTTTGCCTTGTGCTGTTAAACTGTTTAAAGGCTGTACAGTTCCTTATTGTTGGTAAGAACTTTTTCCATTATATTATTCTTCTTCATCCTTTTTGTTTTCTCATGGTACACCTCTTGTTTTTATAGTTCTTTAATGGAAAGGTACTGTGTCTTCTAGTCTGTTTCCATAGAAACACCCAATTAGAAGAGTAATTTGGAGAGATTGAGACACAGCTGCCAAAACTCCTAAAGGGAGAGAGGGGTGGAGGGAAAGGGGAGAAGATTTGGGCTGGCAAAATGCAGGCGACATTGCCTGTCCTCTGCCAGCTATTTCCTAACACTTGTCTATAAATTCATATCTGACTGTACATCTTGCACCCATTTGGTTCAAGCTACATCTGTAATGAATTTTAAAACTGTATTTGAGTCTGGTGCTCAGCATATGTGATGTTAATGCTTGGAATGTGAAAATTTTTTGTTGTTGCATTACTTCTTTCATATGTTTTTTATCAGGTAGTGGCCAAGACATTGAGACCAAAAAGGGAGGGGAGAGGAATTATAGCATCTCTGTCTTGCCAATGTCTCATGTAAACCCACATGTTGAAAAGACAGTTTTCTGTCCTTCCTTTGACACAGAACAGGGTAACACAGGTATCTGTAATTCAGTGGTTCTCAAACCATTTATAAAGGGAAAAAAACCAAACCGAAACATTCCACTGAGTCAGTTTTCTGGTAGTCAGATGATTAACATATCTGCCTGTCTTCTTTTGACCCAGTGGAGGCAGTCAGGAACTGATTCCTATGACAGCAGGAGAAAAGAAAGAAAAACTAATGAAGCAAAAATTGAGTATTACATGTGTCTTTTTCCACAGGTGAAAAATCTATTATTTACGTATATGAAAACATACCTGTACCCTAAAAATGATCTCTGTACTTAAAAAGACAACTTTGCTACCACCTTTCACATAGGAAAGAGGATGAAGATTGAAATCTGTCATAGGATGTTAGGCTTTGTTCATACCCACAGAAATGTGTGATGTCATGACAACTTGCAAACACCACTTTAATTTCTGTTTTCTTGCACAATAATGGGGCTTTCTCAGTATTTTTGTTATTAAGTATTATCTAGACTGACCCTAAGACTCCTTACTTTTCTTCTTGACTATAGGTCTGTCTTCCAACACTCACAACAACAACAAAGAAACTCCCACCAAACCTGTTAAACAAGCTGAAAACAAACAAAAAGTCCCTCTCTCCCTGAAAAAAACAATCCCAACAAGCAAAAAACCCACCCATAAAGCCCACCCTCAAACCCCTACTTTTACCAGAGAAGCTTTGGCACAAGAGTGTGCTAGAAATCTGGTGTTCTTTAAGGAAGGCAGTTGCAGAAGCCAGCCAATATTCATGGGTAGTTCCTACTCCGATCTTCAGCAAGATAACCAGGACAGACACTCCGAGCCTCTTGGCTGACAGATTTCAGCCATGGCTTCAGAGGTTTTTCACATTTTCACCCCCTCTGCTGCCTTTTGTGCAGCTAAATGAGTAGGTTTGCACTGTCCTTCCTTCGTTCTTCTTCTGTGACCTTGTCCTGTGCTTGCATTCTTACAGCAGAATGGGCACTAGGTTGCCTAAGAGCATCACCTTCCCATGGCATTGTGAGTAATACTTTTAGGACCTTAGGACTTGGCAGAGCAACTGCTGCAGTGCCTTCTTGGACATGTAATCACTCACTTTGCCGCACTGTCAAACTGCAGGGCTCATGAATATTTTAGATCTGACAGATCTTGTAATTGATAAAGCTTCAGTGTTTTGGGCCTTCAGGAAATGCTTGGTGGGTTACTGAAGCTTTCCAACCACGTTCATTACAAAAAGTAAAGGCAACATAGTTTAACATTTGAAATTCAGTTAGTTGAAACTGAAGTCTTACAGGAATCTCTCTCCTCTGACTATCTTTTGCCAGCCAGGTATTTAACCTCAGGGGAAGCAAGGATGCTCTAAGAGTTCATACAGTGCAGTATTGCAAGAAAGCAAATACTTTGTGTTGCTGGTTAAAGATTAGAATAGAAAACCATCATTCAGGCTGAGTAACAGGTGATTTGTGATTAAGTTGTTGCTGCCTTTTTGCTGTAGAAAAGATCAGTCTCTTTCTGTTTAAGTTGTCATGCATATTGTCCGCAGAACAGAGTTTCTCAACATTATCTTGATGGAATGAACAGTCTTAAAAAACAAAACAAACAACAACCCCTAGGAAAAAAGCTCTCCCCAAAAATATGGTAGAAACCACTTATTCAAAGACATCTGCAAGAAACATGGAGTCAACTGACAAACTTCAACTCTTCTCTTAAAGGAGACCGACAGTATCATATTTAACACCACATGTTTATATAAATGTGGATATATATGCATATAGGACCTTATTAGCCAGCAACTCAGATTAATACTGAGCACTTGAGCGAAGTGTTGACTAGTGTGTGTAGTTAATTAGATGTAAGCATCTAACGAACCCTGTCAGCAGTTGCTTCCTATTAAATCATTATCGCTGTTACAGGAACATGCTGATACAGTTTTCTTTCAATACTAGAGTTAGAATAGATGTATTAAAACTACATTTGTTGAGTTAACTTCAGGTATATGTTGCTAAATGCTATCTGTTTCGAGAGAAGGGGATGGTATTAAATTTGTTTTAGTTGCTTCTAATAATGGCTATAGCGAATGCCATTGGGGGTTTTTGCAGATGGTAATTTTTTTTCCTAATGCATCAAAGTCTAGACTGAAAATGGAGAGACTGAAATGCCTGAGCAAGTAACATCATCTTTTTAATATCCCTCTCTAAATTTAGTATGGACAGCCAATGAAGCTTGGCATTAGAAAAGCTTTTTAAAGGAATTACCTTGTAATACTTACACTTTTTAATGGCGTTCTTTAAATGCTTATGGGTTTACAAGAAAAGTATAGTTTCCCATCTAGATTCTGCACCTGTAGTGAAGCAGGAGCTGTGAAATAGTTTCTTGCAGCTCAACCAGCCAAAATTAGCAAAAACATGCCTTCCACAGAAACAACCAACTAAATCACAAAACCCTCAAAATACTTGTAGTGACAAAGCCATTCTATAAATGCTACTATTTTGCTTGTGTGAGGTATCTTCTTCATACTTTTCTGCTTGTAGGTCTTTAAGTCTTTGCATACGTATGGCTTAAGCCGTATCTCATGAGCTGTCTGCTTCCTGCTTCTTCCTTTTTGTCAGCAAGAGTTGTGCCAGTGTCAGTCTTCCAAGTTTGCTTTTTTCCTTCCTGGTATTCTGATTAACGACAGCTTTGCTAAGTTTTCTTGAGAGGGATTTTTTAATAGCATTTGTTACTGATGTTTCTGTAATGGAAAGTTTATGGTCTAAAATTAATTGCTAGCTGAGTTTATTTGGTAGGAGTGATTTTCTGCAACTTCCCAGGAAATTTTGGGAGACCCCCAAAAACTTGGTTGTGCTGTATTTATTAACTCTTTCTCTTCATGTATGACTGCAGCATTCCTTTCTGGTTTCTTTATTAGGAAATAATTAAGTGTTCTTTTTTATGAATTTAGTTTGTTTGGGGTTTGGTTTGTGTTGCTGTTTTGTTTTGTAATAACATTGTATTTAAACAAAAAGACTGCTTTATGCAATACTCTGTAGTAATGATTTTTAGTCATCACTCCTAAGGACAAGTGAGAAAAGTAGCAGGAGCCAGACTCGGAGTTTGAACTCTGAACTCATTTTCAGCATCTGGTTTTGGGATTTGATCCCAGTGAAAATTCATGTTGTTCTGCTTCCAAGGCTGCCTTTCAAATACACCTTGCGCTGGCTTTCTTCTATTCCCACTGACATAACTGAAAGTACCCTTAAGCCTTCTCTGAATCCTAATTGGTATGAAGAAATCAATTAGGAATGAGACTTGTAGGACAGGAGTCTTAAGCTTCCTGTTAGCCATTTTTACACCATATACACACCAAATTTATCTCTAGGATGATCTTACCTACATGCCCACTGTTTGCATAACTGTGAAAAAATGAAGAAATAGTAAAATATGTGCAAGTAATCGGCAAATCTGCAAAAGATCCTTGCAGTGGCAGATCCTACAAATACACAATAAACCAGAATTATAGTAGTGAAAACCATGAAGTTTAAAACACCCTAGAATGGTTTTTTGAAGGGCAGTTTGTAGTTTGCCAGTTATTGAAATCTATTCTTTGTCCTCAAAGTATTTTTGCAGGTGCTAGAAAACACATCGAGCTTATCTGATGAGTGACAGTTGTTATTTAAAAAAGTCACGTGTTAGAAAAGCAGGCGCCACTAAACAAGAAGATCTGACAGTTCCATCTGTAATGTTTTTGCTGGCAAAGTAAATGAGATACTGTTCCAAAGTCTGTACAAAGCATGCTGCAAACCTCTAACACTGGAAAGAACTTAAGAGTTTAATGTGTTCTGGCTTCACGTTACATAAACAGGGGTCCCTATGGTCCTATATTGATTGGGCTTGTGTTCCACCACTGTTTTTGTGGGTATATGCTAGCCCATAAAATCACATTTTTGTTTTTGCCTGCCAACTCCCTTCTATTGCTTTGTCTATTAGGCTACAGTGGTAAGTGCTACAGCTGGTGTGTTCAGGGATCTGATGCAGAACAGTCAAACCACTAAATTTTAGGCTGATGAGCCTGAGAGAAACCCTTGCAATTTGACAGTACAATTAAAATTATGTTATGACTTGTCAGAACTGCTTTATGCTGTTTGGAGGATGACAGTGTATCCCCTGGTATCAGCACAGGCATACATCACAAGCATTACAAATACTTTGCAGCACATCTCTAGCAGTCACAGCCTAATAAAATGACTACTGTTTGTAACTCAGGAGTAGTCAGATGAGGAGAAAACCCTGAAGTGAAAGATCATGTTTAGTATGATCTTTTCATACTCTATTTTTTTTCTTTTCACTCTATTTTCATCATCTGTTCCTCCTTTAACCCTACAACTTTTGGGTTGGGTTTTAGTAAACCTTTCAGTCATCCTTGCACGTGAGTGTGGAACGTGAAGTTTTGGTAAAATTGAGAACCCTTTCTAGCTTTTTTTGACAGGTTGACATTTGACTTACACAGGAAGATATAAGGAATCTAATTTTTATTTTTAGCAGGCAGCAGTTAAACTGACTTAGTAGTCCTTGTACAAAGGACACTGCAGCTTCCACTGTCAACTCCAACAGTTATGTGTTGTGTTTAGACTTCATTAAAATACTGACATAAAGGAAAGATGTCTCATACCTGCGTGGTGGGTGAAGGACTCTGCAAACTGACATCCTTACATTCAGTTCATGTGGCCGCCTGCTGCTTCCTGTCACATCCCTCTCTACATCCATGTGTACATCTTCTTCTCTCTGATGGGAACAGACTTTTTAGAAGGGCCTGTTGTGTTAGGACAAGGGGTAATGGTTTTTAAACTAAAGATGGGTAGATTTAGACTAGATAGAAGGAAAAAGTTGCTTACTGTGAGGCCGGTGAAACACTGTAACAGGTTGCCCAAAGAGGTGGTGGATGCCCCATCCCTGGAAACATTAAAGGTCAGGTTGGATGGGGCTCTGGAGAATAATGGGATATTAAATTTTAAAACTAAAGTATTTTACAATTTCCTTATCATCCTGATATATCACTATATTATCTTACTGTCTATTATTCTAGCACATTAAAATATGTTATGTAGTATTCTAGAATAACTTGGAATATATTATATATTTTTTTTTTCTTTAACAATATTTGGGTGGTTTTTTCTGTTTGTTGTTTGTTAGTTTTGCTGGGTGGGTCAAAGTCTATTTTTAGTTGAGTAAATGCGTAGCAGAACGTCTTCTATCATTTTATTATAATCTGAAGAAAATTAAGGAACTCCTCCTGAATATGGAATGGGGTTTTTTACCTCAAAGAATTCTGTCAGTGTCTTGCGGGGTAGGAGTACTGCAATGGAAAGAAATGAAAATACTAGAATACTAGCTGGTTCCCCCTTTTTTTTTTTTTTTTCCCCAAGAATGAGAGAAAAAGCACACCCACCACCCTCAGCCCCCCAGAAACAACGAATACAGCGTGGAGTTCAAAGGACAGTGAGACTGATGTTGGATGAGAGCTGTACTCAGTTTAGGATGAATCTTCTCTTCCCCAGCATTTGATTTAGAGCCTACTTTGGATCCCAATGACCTGAGCCCTCAAGTTAGAGCAGTGTGCGTTGAAGCAAGCCACTTCCTTTCATAGTATATTTGAGTTTCTCGTTGGCCATTTAATCGTTATGGCTTTGCTGAATGGAATATGCAGGGTTTAGCATGATTGGTAGCCATGTGCAAAACAGACCATGACTAAACAATGGAATTATCTCTAAGTAACTGATGCACTTCTCGGCCAAGGCTTGTAATTGTGGTGAAGAGTTTCACCTCTAAGTGTGGCGTGGAGGTTACTTTTGCAAAGTGAAGGACTAGGGCTCCTGGGAGCACTTTGCAGCCCTGCTGCTGCATTTGCTCGATTACTTGCAGAATTGCAGAGATAGTGAAAAGTTGTCTGAGGGTGGACATCATCTGGTTCTCCCTTTACTGTTTTCCAAGTGGAAGAATTTGCTCTTATAAATGAACACTTATAAATGAAACTTAAAATTTCCTACTTGCTTGTGTGTCTCTGACCCCCTGAAAACACAAAACACATGCACAGCACTTAACCATTATATCTGCTAGTGTGGCAGGGTGAGATGGCAAACTGAAATCCTTTGATGTTGCAGAGGCACAGCTGTAAACCAGTTGAAAATCTGCACAGCCACTACTGCCGTGCACCCAGAAGGCTCTAGTTGTATTGTAACCAGGCAAAAACACTTCCAGAAAAGTGTCTCCATTTCTGGAATGATACTTCTGCCCTGGCTTGTAGAGTAGTTTTGTTACACAGGTGTCCTCCATGGGGACTACATGATCTGGTGCTGGGCTTTCATATGTTGGACCTATCTCAGACATGCCAAGCGGGGCAGCATCTGGGTTTTGGAGCCTAGGGAATAAACTTCTCAATGTCTCAGACCCTCCTTCATGTTCAGGGACATAAAGTTATGATTATTATGGCAAATAAATGTTCCAGGTCTAGGTCACTGTTCTCATTTCTCTTAAGAATATTTATGGTCAGAATAATTAATCATTTAAGCGGTTAAAACTGACAGTAGTTATTTGATGTAGGAAATGGCACAAGGAACGAAAAATTGGCAAGCGGTTGTGGGAATACTGAAGTGGCCTTCTGCATTGTTGGAAGTGACAATTTTGTTCATTGTTTCCCTTGGATCTTCTCATTAGTCAGCTGGGTAGCTTTGTGCCTGCTGTGTTTCGGAAAGGTTGGGACACAGTGCCGCGCGATGATCACACAATTGTGCACGGAGCTTCGGCTCCTGTATTCTTGCCGTAGAACAAAAAGGCCATTGTTTCCAGCATAATACTAAAGCAGGAAAAAAATCACAAAGGTCTTTCCTCTAGATAGAAGGCTGACTTAGCAGCAGGCAGGAGAGAGCTAGCAAGGAGTTTATCTGCTGGGAATGGCTTCTACAGTTTGCAGTTTTGTTTCATCTTGTTTTACTGATGGCTGGAGAAGATACTTAATGCTACAACTGCAAAATCAGTTGGGGTAAATTTCTGACTGGAAGCTGATGATATGAGTAATCTAGCACTGGAAACTGTTTTGTTTTTTTCAGACTGTGTTACAGTTCAGTTTTTAGAACCATTAAATCCTAGTGGAGGAGCAACCATGCCTTTTTGTGCGTGCATTCCTCTGGCAGACTGAGAGCCCTTTAGTCACTTGTTAGGACCAGAATACATCAGTTAGAAAATACTTAATGACCTGCAAAAATAGACTAAATAGTACACATTAGTCCTTTCTGGGAGGCAAGTTCTGCTTAAGCAAATTAAGTTATGAAGCCTTTTCTTGGAAAATCCACTCTTGAAATGTATCAGTGGAACGAAATACCTCAAATGTCAAATCTAATTTTATTGGATCAGCACAACTCAGAAAAAGAGCAGCCAGACACCTCTTTTTTTTTTTTTTTTTTTTTTACTCCACATCACACTTAGCATATCTTCCCTTATCCTGTCTCTGTTCAAAGGGGTTCTGCTGCAGGTTTGAGCAGTGCTATGTGTGGAGAGATGTAATTTGTGGTATGGCGACTTCTAGGATGACCTCCAGGCAGTGGGATTGCAACTTTGCTATTGATCTGCATGTTGGAGGAAGCATTTACAGAAACTACGTTCCTACATCTGACCTCCTACCATTGCCAGTCTGGACCCTTACTGTGCCTTATTCTGCTGTCTGGTGTTGAGACAGAGCTTGCATTAGCAAAATGTAAATCTATATTGCTGTTAATATACATATTGATAGGTACTTGCACACACATATATAACATATGATATAAATTATGAAATAATTATTCTGTAGTTTCTTGTGCAAACACTTGTATTATTTGTATGCAGACACTTCCCTTTCTAGATGAGGTCACTTGTGGCTTTAATCAATTGTTCAACAGGTAATACGATCTTCAGCAGAGCCTGTATTTAACAACTGTTGACAGTCTGCCTTCTGGCACAAACTAAATTTTATTGAATGGTTTGCACTAGCTTGGTAAGAGGTGTCTTGTTCCTGGAGGTGTACTACATTGAAAGCATAAGAAAAATATTATTTCATGGGGAGTAATAACAACTTTATGGGTAGTCTGCAGTCATCAGTTATTTCTTAGTGAAACTGGACTTTACCACTTCTACAGTGAGAAAAAATGAGGAATATTTAATCACCAGATAGAAAATATTGCTTTAGTAGGTTTAGGAAATAAGGATGACTTTTTTTTCTTGTAAATTTTATCAAACATACTGAATATTGCAAGTGTTCTTGCATTGCCAAGTAAGCTAGAAACATGTTGGTTGTTTTCCCTTGTTGGTTTCTCTAACAGTAAAAACAGAAAATATTCATTTTGATGGTGGGTAAACGAGCATTGTATCTGCAAGGCCAAGAAATGGGCATAATAGACATAATAGAGTCAATGTTATAATGGCATAATAACAGAGATGTTTGAATTTCCAGAGGAAAACCTGCCAAATGGATATGCCTCATTATACACAACGATGGTGGTGATAATACCTCATCAAAGAAGTATTCAAAGAAGAACTTTATCAAGAGCATCAATAACTTGACCCGTTGTATGTAAAAAAGTTTTACCAACACACTTCATTCTGGTGTCACAAACAGGTCCTGCCATTGCAGAGGGAGAAAGTCTTTGAAAATTGAAACAGTAACTAGAGGATGACTTTTGGCAGCACTGTGTTTTATAGGAGCTGCAGCTGATCAGTGCTATGCCTCGAAATAGAGTTGTATTTTTTGACGTGCCTGCTGCACTAAAAAATTCTAGCTTTTTAAAATGTGAAACCTTTCAGAACAATTTTTCCAATGTTCCAGTTCTCCTGACTTCAGTTTTCTCCTTCCCCCCCATATCAGCTTAGGTAGGCTCTTCTTCCTAGGTTTTGGAGAAGTGGGCTTGGACTCCCTAATCTTTACATGTTGCCTTACCTGAATATTCCTGGCAAATGCAATAAAGCTGGGAGTCTTTTTAGGTAATTGATGGCAGGCCCCAGAAGGAAACAAAGTAGCCAAAACAGGGAGAAAATTTATGCTGAAATTTATATTTAAACACTGTAAACTTGTAAACAGAAGAGTTGGACCCCTTCTAGGAAGTAGTCTGAAAACCCAAAAGGAATTTTTTTTTTTTTTGCAAAAGGAATTTGAGGTAGAGATTCACAAATCTATCCTTGGGATAGTGAAGTGAGAAAAGGGGAGGTCTTCTGAAATAAAACATGTATCAGAAGGAAGAGTAGGGACCAGTATGGCTTCTCATCTTGCTGAGATGTAATCTCCAGCCCAGCTGGCAAGCAAAAAGCACTGTAGAGGCAAATGAAGGGGGCTGTGGCCAGCTTATGCCCAGACTGCCAGAGAGTCCTAGTCTGTCTCTCTTGGGTTGTGGTAAGCCAAGTGATGATGGGTATACCTGTCAGTGCTGTTTTCTGGAAGTAGAAGTCATGAGGTATTGATTAACTTCCCTTCAAAAGCAGGAGCCCAAGTTGTCTGATATCTTCATATGTCAGCTGTTGCTTTGGTGGACTGCTGGAGATGCAGATAAATAGAAAGTTCTGGTGTCTCTTCGCCCATTAGCTTAAGAGTGGCTGGTCTATGCCATCAGCCCTGCTGACTGTTCAAGAGAGGCAGAGTCAGTTTGTGGTTAGAATTCTTGGCAGTTTCCCTATGGACTGGAGGAGACAACAGCATAGCCCTCCTCTTGTCCCACTCTGTTACTCTCTGGGGAGACTGGGCAACCCTTCAGCAATGCTGAATTCCTGTTTGAAACAGGAATGTGAATTTAGGTGGCTTAATTGGACATTGTCCTGGTTTCAGCTGGCATAGAGTTCATTTTTTCTTAGCAGCTGGTGCAGTGTTGTGTTTCGGATTTAGAATGAGAAAAATGTTAATAACACCGATCTTACCAGTGTTATCACTAATATCACTGATGTTTTAGTTGTCCCTGAGCAGTGCTTACTCTATGTCAAGGACTTCTCAGTGTCTCAGGCTCTGCCCGTGAGTAGGTGTACAAAAAGCTGTGAGAGAGTATGGCAGGACAGCTGACCCAAACTGGCTGAAGAGATATTCCATACCACAGAACATTATGCCCAGTATATAAACTGGGAGGTTGGCCAGGAGAGATCAAGGTTTTCCAAGGTTAATTTTTAATCTGGTCCAGAAACACCTTTGGCATGGACTGTGCAATGGGAACATGAGGCTAGTCATGCAGCATGTGTATGTTCCCCTGAAGTGGCTGGTGGGGAAAGCGATGCACAAAACAGCAGGTCTCTCAGCAGTGCTACATAAGTGGCTACAGTTTTGGCAAAAGCATGGGAAGTGACTGAGATTTGATAGGGCAGTCATAGGCACAGGCAAATACAACTCCAGCACAGACAAGCATTGTCATTTTTGTGAGAGATCCAGATGTCTGGAAGAGATGCACAGAAAGAGGAGAGAATGGTCCTCAGGACACAGTCCAAAAAACCCAACCTAGTCAGTCTAAGAGCAGTGAAGCAACTGTCAAATATCACTGCTATTTGTTTCCAAGTTTTCAAAGTTGTTTTTTTTCTTTTAACTTTCACTTTTTGATCCTTTACTTCTCTAGCCACAGTTAAATTTCATTTCAAGGATAGCAAAGTTTGGTGACTCATCAGAGGTTATCTCACCTGCTGAAACTCAGATGTGACAGGCAGTTGCAGCCATGTTTGGGTAAGAGAAAAAAGTTGCTATAATACAAGCAAACACTTTATACACTTTCTAGTAATTCTGAAAGAGTATCTCGTACAGCTGAGTTTCTTGGGAGGGGCTTTGTTGTTGATTTTTTTTGTTTTGATTCAGCTTTTGACAACTGACTAGTCTGAGCAGTAGTTGGAAAGAATAGTTGCTTGGATCATTTTACACTGCTTTATGGCAAAGATTTTGCTTCCAGCTGTCTTAGAAATGACAAGGGCAAGATGCTGATATTTTGTCCTGCCAAGTTCTTTTAGTTTGGATGCGGACTAATGAACCTTGTCTGTAGGCTGAACTGGCCTTGAATTTCCTTCGTTAGTGGTTTTCAGAAGACCATTTACATTTCGTGATTGAACGGACTGCACATGGATGCTGATCTTCTGCCCCCTCTTCTGACCATATCATGTTCCTAATCAGCAATTTAACAAGATAATAGTGTGGTTTAGCTGACTGAAGAAGGCACCTGTTTTTCTGCTTTGTGTGTATTAATGGAAAAGTTCATCTGCTTTCACTTGAACTGTGATATAGTCATGGATAGGTAAGGGGTGCTATTTTGTTCCTCTTAAGCTAGCAGTAGCTCCAGGCATTTTTACTTTTCCAATTTTTAGTATTTTCAAGTGATCCTGTAAAGCTCGGCCATGTGGAAACAAACAGATCATACTTAATCTAAGAGTTCGTGGCTTGTGAAACGATAACCAAAGCAAGCCAATGAAGCTGATGAGCTTCTAGATTTGAAGTTTCCTTTTCAACACACTTTGAGTGTTGCTGTGGAACTCTACTCCAGTTTTGGGTTGGTTAGTATTATGTTGCAAGAAACCATAGCATTTTCCTTTCTACTTTTGACACAGTAACTGTTTTGACAAGTGATTTTGTGATTAAAGGCCGTGTAGTGACATACTAATGACTGAAACCCTGTGGGTTTTCTGTATGCCTATAATAGACATATTTATCAGATATTTATCAGATTAATTTTCAATAGCTCAGCAGGCAATTGTTCTGCAATGCAAAAGCAAAGCAAGTGTTTGGACAAAACCCTGCTGTCATTTGGCAGTGCTATTGTGAGCAAAACCTGTAGCTATGTAAAAGACCACTAATGTTCAGTATGTTGTTGGCAAACTGCTCATTTTATTTCTGATGGCAGATCCCCAAGTGTCTGAACACTGCAGCACACTGCAGCAGATGTAGCAAGAATTCACATACACACACTTCTGCCTTAAAGCACTTTCTCTCTTTTCATAGAGGAACAGTTTAGGACAGGAGCTCCTTGGTTTTATGCTTCTTTTCATCCTTTCATAGTCCCTTCCTAGCCCTGTTTATAGTTCCCTGTTCTTTTACGTGCAGATGAGAAACGTTTGAGATATCTGCATTGATTAATCTTATTCAAGTACTGTTGTTTTTATTTGGGGGCCAGGTTTGTTATTTTTTAATGTTATCTCGGCATCTCTGCTTTCTTGGAAAGTTTTAAGAGCGTTTAGTGACCTGTGATAGGAATGGTTCTGTAAAATGCTGACTGCTATTTTATATTCTTTTTTCTTTATTTAATTTTTTTGGTTTGTTAAAGTTTTGAAGGTCATGGAACAGCACTGAAACTTTACAAGTGTAAGAACCGAAATCCTATTATTATCTTTGTCCTGAGTCTCTTCCAACTCAGAATACTCTGTGAAAGAAGAAACAGTTCTGTGAAATCAGAAAATGAAATGTGGTGGAAAAAAAAAAGAATAATAATGAAAAAGCTTTTTCAGTTTCTAGCTTTATTTCATACGCTATAAACACTAAAGAAACAAATTCTTCTAAGGTTATTTAAATGTGGTAGTACTGGGTGTTTTTGTCTCTTCTTGCACTGGAAAGGAGCTGCAGTCGGGGGACTGAATACAAACATCAGTCTGGTATCCCATCCTAACCTGAAACTTGGCCTAGGAACAGAAAACCCTCATTTCTCCAAAATGATTTTACAGGATCTGTGTCTCAGTCAGGCTCTGGTTTCCATCCTTAACCATATTAAACTTGTGATTTTCACATCTTTGTGACCCTTAAGTCAAAAGTAGGCGTTTCTGGCTGCTTCTTTTGTGTTATAATGCAGGTCAGAAAGCAACAAAATTCTGGGAGTGGCAAGCCTGTGAAGATAAATGCTGTGAAGTTCCTCACAGCCTTGGTTTGAGCTGCATATGTACACTGGTGATTGAGATAAGTACAAGCTGTCCTGGGATGCTTGCAGGAGAGGAGGGAGTTGCTACTTGGAGCATGTAACACTCTAATGGCAAGATTCTTTTTTCATTACTTTTTGCATTAAAAATTCTGCTCTAGAAGAGAAAGGAAAACAAACATAATCATAAATCTGTGTTATAGGAAGGGAACAAAGCAATCTGATTTTCAATAACCATATGTTGAAGATCATGGAAAGCAATTGCATGTAAAAATCCATCATTAGGCACTCCTCTGAAGTTGTATTTAATCCATTTTCTTGACAGTTCATGGAAACTTAGAATGCATCTTTGCATGGCACTGATTTAACTGCGTAGCTTCACTCAAGCTAGGATTTTCTCTTTGCTTTGATCCATGAAGTCAAGTCACTGTAATCCAGCTAAGTAATGTAAATTGCCTATTTCTCATCTGTGGCATACCCAAATGGTGTTCATCTTTTCAATCTAGAGTATCACAATATGTTGTGTAAAGCAGCATTCTCCTCCAAATTCTTTGCCAGTCTTCTACCATTCATAACCTTACTCCTTTTCATAACCATATATCTTCATTTTCATATTCCCAGTTATTCTTCCCCTTCTCCCTTCATTGTGTCTTGGCTAAAATAAGAGCATAAATTCTCTGTGCCAGAGTCTGTGTTAATCTACTGCACTAAGAGGTGCCATAAAGTAATGTAAATACCTGGAGGGTAGGTATGGATGGACGACTTATAGGACAAAGGGGACTTCAGTAAAGGAATGTGTTTAATTGCTTGCTTGGGTTTTAGTGGGATAGGAACAAGCTCTTCTGAAAAAAACCTGTGATCTTAATAAGATATATCTTGACTTCTGTAGGTAGATAGTAATCTTTTGTTTGTTTGTTTGGGAGGCTGAAACTACTGGAAATAATTATTTGTGACTTTAGAGAGAGCTGCTTCTCTGAAAAGATGTGAAAGTTGCTTGGCTGAACTCATAGCACACCAAGGACTGCTGCCAGCTCACTGGCAAATGAGCAGGTCTTCCAAGAGCCAAGATCTATAGCTCTTACTTGAGTAGCAGAAACTGGTGCTCAAACAGATTAGCAATGCTTTACATAGCCTTATCTTTCATCAGTCCAGGAGAGGCTCGTTGCCACATTAACAAATTCTTTTAGGACACTGTTTTGTTATTTAACACAAGCTTGGCAGAGCATCAGACAAAACAGTTCTTCTGTTCTCTCTAAGCTATTGTTCTTTCCTTCTAATCTTCTGTAAAGTCTGTTACAGGATCCTGCTTCTCTTCTGCAACTTCTGTCAATAGTTTCTAAGAAAAGTCTCCAACAGCTCAAACCAAAATAAAAGCAAAGCACCCTGACCCCTAGGCTGCCATGTCTCTTAATTTTGTGGGCATGGTGTGCTGTTCCCATGCTGCATTCCGAGACGGACTCACCTCTGAATATGCCTGCAGTGTAGTCATCTGCTTTACTGGATGACTAATCTTAGATAGCACATAGGAGCGTGTGTTTTGTGTGGCTATAATTTGCACAAATGTGCAGACTTATGTAGAAAAGCTACATGTAGTTTCTTGCTGCAACATCTTTATGCTAGTGGTGCTGGATGTGCCCTTTCCATTCCTAGATCCTCACAGGGTCTTTTCCCCACCTCACGTCTAGAGACGTCTTCCTTGGCATTCAGAACTATTGCAGCTCCTTCTCTTATGTGAACGAATAGAAAAGAATGTGAGATGACCCTCAGAGGCAAGAAAACATGAATTAAAAACACAAAGCTCTTTTCAGATGAGGAATAACTTCTCTCCATAGAAAGACCATTCCTCAGTAACCTCATTATATGAAACCTTGTTAAGCTGTTTAAAAGGCTCGAGCCTGTGAGATGCCTGATGCTGTGCATTGCTGTGGAAGTCACGGGGAGTCACGGCAGCTGCTGCTTGCTTGCAGGAGGCTGTAAGGATCTGAGGAGATGAGGGAATTAGACACCGGTGTATTTATTAAGTCAATTAACAATGTTCATGTGACTGTTGCACGCTAAATGCATATCTTAAGCAAAGCAGAAAATTGATTCTCTTTAGTTAGACATCTGGTGTGAGAGGGAGGGAAGGCTCTTCTACTGAGTAGCAGCAAGATATGCTGTTAGCATAACTTATTATAGAAGCCTGGGAGTTAAATCTCCCAGATAATGAAAGGGACAGTTGAGGCCATAGAAGCAGTTGGCAATTTATTACAGATCCTGTATTTTCCTGTGAGTGCAGAAATATGGTCATATCACCTTCAGAGCTGTACAAAGAGCTTGCAAACTTCTGTTAGCTAAATGTGGAGTAAATGCGTTTATCAGCTTAGTATATTTTAAGCATCACCTGCCAGTAGGTAGGATGAAAATAAGTGAAGGAATAAAAAGTGTTTCTGGTGAAAGATATGAACTTAATGTAGTCTTAGGTGAGTGTGGGAACACTTGCCTTTAAGATAGTCATGAGTGAGAAGATAAAGTAGGACTATATCTAAAACTGATCCTCAAAGCTTGCCTTTTTCCCAGCATTTTGGGCAGTGCTGGTGAGAAGCATGCATTGCTCTGCCTTCCCTCAGGCTTCACAAAGCATGTAATGCATCTGCTCCTACATCTGAATGTCACCAGTCTGCTTGAGTTCTCTGGGAAGACTGGGCTGGTGTTTATGCTTGGCCCAGGTCTTCCTATAGTGCTTCAGAGGTGTGGGGCTTTTTTATTTTTAACTTTAATTTTCATTTTTTTCTAAGTTCTACTTTTCTGTCAATCACTATTTTGATGGAAGTCAGGGGGTTGCCACAGTTCATCTGTTTATAGCAGGCAGTGAGCTTAAGCTGCTTGCAAACAGTGTTTCCATTGCCCTTTCCACATCTGCCATGGCACAAACTGACAGAGGTAGTGAATTCAAAGTCTTCTGTATAATCCAGTCTCACACTGCTTCAGTCCATGCCCTTTAAAAATGTTGTGTATTCTGTTTTCCTCTCTTCCTGTGCATACATGTATGTATGTTTAAAATAAATACTACATGCACATACATTGTATATATTAATTGCTTATGCTGTGAAATTTCATCAGTAAGACTTGTCAGTGATATTCTGTGGAACTGGAGATGAGAGAGAGCAGATGGTTCACACTGAAATGACGTTTGCCTTCTGGATGGGCTTAACGATACAAGATTTGGATGCAAAGTTATGGTATTTGATCCTAGGGCTTAACTCAAAGGCATGGATGAAGACAAAGCCGAGCATCTCGACTCCAGAGAGAATATCTGGAGAGACATGTCAGAGCGCTGGACCAGGTTCTAGTTTTTCCATTCCATTTAATCATTTGAAGTTTCATGAGGAATAATAGTGCACTTAAATAGCCTAATATTGTCAGAGATGGATGTCAAAGGCACTATTCTGTCTATTGAAACTGAGCATCTTTCTGACCTGAGTTTTTTTCTTTGAAAAATGCTGACTTGTTGGGATAAAAGCCTTTTAATAGGTATGCGTGTGTCTGGGGAAGCAGAGGGACAGCAGAGCATCTGTTTTTGAAATGGCCAGAAGTTCAGTTACTAAGGTTTGTCTGAGACATGGGAGACATGAACCCAAATCCAGTCTCTTCTTGAGTAAAGCCAGTCTCGGTCTTCAGGAAAACCTCTTTGAAGAGATGTGTTTTTCTCCTAGTGTGAAGTAGAAGAATATTCTGCTGATTAAACAAGTTTTCTGTGACTACTCAGTATCCAGAACAGAAGGAGCAGCTTGCAGGAAAGACACCTCTAAGTGCCTCAGCATGGGCGTGTTGTGTGTGTTTGACATTCAGGGGGTTTGCAGTGGGGCTGCAGAGATGGAGCCACAGTGGAGCTGAGCCATTGTGCTCTGTGGTGCCCAGGAGCTGCAGCACTGCGCAGTAAAGCTGAGCCTCGAGTTGTTTCAGTGCCACCACGAGCTTTGGTGATGCCCGCATCCATTTTACAGATCAAAACAGTGGTTGCTGACTGCCCAAAGGTGCCAGACTCTCCAGGGACAGCTGTTTTCCTTGCAGCTTCCTCCTGCTGTTTCATAGCCCTCAGAACCACAAAGGCAAACACATTTCATGTGCTCCTGCTGCTGGAGGCACAGGCCTCTGGAAGAAGGCCTGCAAAGAAGTTGTTCTTTGCACTTTGAAGCAGTGTTTGCTAATAGCACAAATTCTGAAACTAATGTTGTTTGTACATGGTAGAAGTGTATTTCTGTAGAAACATCCACTACAAATAATAATCAACGTTAATAGCTTTTGATCCCATCAAGAAGCTCTCAAGCAGGATAAGTATATGAGGGATTAGATTAGAAAATTTAATTTAATGCTGAAGTGGAATGGCTTTGCATTCTAACCAGGTAATTCATAAGCTCTCTCTAGTCTCTGCAGGCGTGGTCTGTCAATTTTTGAAGATTAAAAACTCAAGCATTATTAAATCAGTTTATTCTCAGGAAGAGCTCTCATACTTGACATCACTTACAGGTCTCCCAAGCAATGTACCGTGGCAAATGGAACTGAGAGCAGAAATTCTGCATATGCAGCATTCTGCTTGTGGAGAAAAAGCAAGCTTCAGCTGGGAACCTGGACAGTCAGGATCCCTGTCTTACATACTCCAATGATTTTGAGGGATGACTGTGAAGCTATTGTCTGGTTTAACCCCAGACAGGAGCTGGGTACCACACAGCTCTTCACAACTCTCCTCATCCTCTGTGGTGGAGTGGGGAAGAGAACTAGAAAAATATAAAATCTGTGGGTTAAGAACAGTTTAATAATTGAAGTAAAAAAAAAAAGAGAGAGAGAGAGAATGAAAAGAGCGAGTAATAAAACTCAAGACAGACAAGTGATGCAGAATAGAATTGCTCACCACCCACTGACAGATTCCCATCCCAGAGCAGGCCAAATTCCCCCAGTTTATACACTGAGCATGACGTTCTATGGTATGGAATATCCCTTTGGCCAGTTCAGGCCAGCTGTCCTGGCTGTGCTCCCTCTTGGCTTCTTGTGCACCTGCTCACTGGCAGAGCCTGAGACACTGAGAAGTCCTTGACTTAGGGTAAGGAGTACTCAGCAACAACTGAAACATCAGTGTGTTATCAGCATTATTCTCATCCTTAATCCAAAACACGTCATTTTATCAGCTACCTGGTAAGCTTGGCAGACTGTCCTAAAGGTTGCACTTCTGACAAAGCAGCTCCAAGCAGCTCTTGGTGTAAATAATTCCCTGAACTGTGGCATCACTGAGAGTATGAGGTGCTTCCCGGTACAGCAACACAAAGTCCTGAACTTGTGCCACATGGACTTGTACTTCAAGGAAACAAGCCTCTGAGGATAAATGCTGGGAAGTGTTTTCATAGAGAAGGTTTTTAATTAACTTTTTTTTAAATTATTTTTTCACACTATGAAATGCATTTCAGAAGTGAGATTATTGGTTACAATGTGAATCAGCAGGTTAACAGCTGCACAAATTTCAACTAGCAGCCAATTACCACTGGTATCCCTCGGGCACTGATACTGGGGCCAGCACTGTTTAAAATCCAAATTAATAACCCAGGTGGATGGTGCAGAGTGTGTTCTCAGCCAGTTTATGGATAATACCAAACTAAGAGGAATGACTGATCTACTTGAGGGCAGGGGGAATATCAGCTGGCTGGAAAAAATGGCCTGGGGCTGGGCTGTATTAGTAAAAGTGTGGCCAACAAACAGAGGGAAGTAGTTCTCTCTCTTTGGCACCTGTGAAGCCACACCTGCTCTGCTGTGTTGGGTTTGAGCTCACCAGTCCAGGAAAGATATTGGCCTAATGAAGTCAGTCAAATGAAGCATCATCAAAGATGGTCGAGGACTCAAGCACTTGCCTGTAACCAAAGGCTGAGAGGACAGGGCTTGTTTTGCTTGCAGAACAGTCTGGGGGAGATCATATTGCTGCCTACAACTACTTTAATGGAAGAGTGAAGATGAGATAGAGCTGGACTCTTCTGGCTACACTGAGTAAGATGGGCTAACCTCAATTTGTGCCTTGGAACTGGCTGTTTGATGAGCATGAGTGGCCCTGCTGCTGTTTCCTCAGTAGCAGAAGTTAAGTCCTGCTGCCCACCTTTCCATCACTATTTCCAATACTTGTGTAGTACTGACTACCCCAGAAGTACTTTGAGCTCTACCAAAAGGTGCATTCAGTGACATAGTCATAAAAATAGCTGCACTATAACATTATCTGATGTTTTCACACAATTCAAATGGAAGTTTGCAGATTCAGTTGATGGTCTAGATAATTCCTAGTAAGCTTTCAACTCTGTGAAGTTAAGTGGAAAAAAAGTTTTACACTCGTGTATTTGTGGCATGAAAGGATAGCTCTAATGTAAAATCTTGATTAGAAACAGAAGAAGTCCTCTGAAAACACTGAAATAAGTTGTAATTGATCAGTACTTATTCAGGTTAGTTTACATTTAATGGATAGAGGAAAATAATTGCGCCATTTGAATACAGCTTGTGTTCTTGTAGCTCAGTTTGCTGAAGCCAGCTGATTAGCTGGGACGCGAAGTCGTGCCGTTTGTTAATGAAGGGGGAACAGAAGGTCTTATCCAGCAACACACTGAGGGTACAGTGACCATTCAGGAAAAATCTGAGATCCTTCATTGCTTCACAGAAGGGATTTGGCATCTCGTGGCTTGTGCTGTTCAATGAGCTCAGCGGCCATGAAATTGCAGGCTTTGAATCTCTGGGAGCAATAGTATGACCCAAGTACTTGTATATCAGGCTGTACAAAATTGCAGAGAGAAAGTTTCCGGCTAAAATGTAATCCAAAAACTAGCTTGTCTCTGCTGTCATTCAGATCAGTAAATTTCTTTGTGAAATATTTTCCATAATTATTGACTTCTTTAGTTCCTGTCAACAAGAGCTTATGTGCTTTGATTCTGACTCAGTATTTATTGCAGTAACTATCTGAGCAGGGTACAGGGGAGAGGGAGGGGCTTGTGAGGTTTTTGGTTGGGGGGGCTGTGTTTGTTTGCTTTGGGTTTTGGGGTGGGAAGAGGTGGAGGTTTTCTAGATTTTACTCTAAGAACTTTAATTCTAGCTCATGTTCTAACAATGGGCTCTGTTATGTATTTATGCAAAAAAACCCAAAAAAACAACCAAAAACATCCCTCCCCTCCCCCAAAAAAGAAAAAAAGAATGAAGGAGACTGGGGGCAAGACACAACATCTAAATACAAATATTTGGAGGACCTTCAAGCAGGACAGCTTTTTATGCAGCCATTGGTAAAACTGCAAAAACGTGTAGAGAGGAATTGAATGTTAAAGGAGCAGCAGGAGTAGGGCTGGAAACAGTATTAGTAGCAGACTGATCATGCAGTTCCCAAGAAAGAATCTTGCTGTGTAAGGCTCTCCAAACAACACACAATTCTCAGCTTCTTTTTCAGTCACAGTCGTAGCACTGAGTGTTATTAACCCTGCCAAGTAAATTGATTACATGTACTCAGTTAAGCAGTGGTTGCTTTGGTTAGGAGCAAAACTAGGGCAGGAGACTTGGAAGCAGGTCTGGACTTCCTCTTCCAGATGAGGAAGAGGAGTGTGAACAGTCATGTGGATAGTGTCATTTCTAATGTCTTGGAAGTGGTTTAATTTTAAACCTGTTTACATTTGATCTATTAGGTTGAAGACATTCTTTTTTCATTAGTCTTGGCTTGAAAAGATAAGCTTCTCTGTTTAGAGATTAAATGAGCTGTAACTAATTTGACCAAATTGCTTTCTCCAAATGTTTATAGGCTGTAATGACACATGCTGATCTAGAGAACATCACCTGCATGTTTCTTTAGTTGGAGTTTGCTTTCTCTTAAGGGTTTATTAGTATCTTGAAAGTGATGGTTTTGCTCTTGTTCTGAATGTTTTCTTTTAAGTGCCAGGGCTCTAAGCAATATTTTTCACAGTGTTTTGGTTCCAGTAGTCCTTAAGATCCCTTCTAATTTTATTATTTTTTTATTCTCATCTCTGAAAAGCATTGTGAAAGCATTGCATTCTGGCAATTTTAATTGATTCTTCTGTTTGCCGCTTTCATGTCTGTTCTGATATCCATCCACTTCGTAGCACATCTGTCGCTTTCCAACTGGAAGGCCTCTTTTTGAAGCATGTGCGTGGTGGAAATTTCATGGTCAACTCTGCCTATGGAAGGTCCTTCCCAGCTTCGAGCTAATCAATCAGGCAGGAAGCAGCTGCTGTAGGAGTGCTGTTGAAACAGGGAGCCTTTTGCCTTTTAGGCCGACGGTCACAACTTTCGTTGCAACCAGCAGGTGATGCTTAGTGTCACGCGTTGCCTACTATGTTAGTTGGCTATGGTGTCTCCTGTCTGATTTCTGGCAGAAAGATGACCAGAGTCTGGAAAAAGATGGAGGATTATTTTGCTTGCTTTGAAAATTGGCATGAAAACCATAGGAACAGAGATCTAATATTTGTTGGATGGCTCAACAATGGACTCATGGCACAAATACTATTGAACAATTTCAAGTTAAACTGTTTTAAGCTGTCCTCTGATTCCTTGCTAAGTCAGATTACCTGAGGTCATGGTTGATTTACAGAGGCTTCTTGACTGATTTGTCCTTAAAAGTTCTTGAGTAATTGTTAATACACTGTCCTGGTTCTTCTTGTACCCTCTGTTATTAATATAGTTGCTGTTAATGTTCATTTCTTATGTCATTGCTGTTTCCAGGAAATTGTTCTTATCTCAACCCATGATCTCTACCTTTTGTGCCTCCAATTCTCCTCTCCATCCTGCCATAGTGGGAGGGGGAAGGGGAAGCAAGAAGCAAGCAAATGGCACATGCTTTGGAGCGTTTACAGTGGGAACACTAAATTGGGGAACACCATCGCTAAACCACAACATACACACAGTATAGAAAACTGACTCAGGAGAGCTCTTCTCTGTTTTCCACTTTCATAAGAAAATCTGTCACTCCTTCTGCTAATTGGAAGCCTAATTGCCTTTCACACACCTTACTCCTTAGCATTTCCCTCTGGATAGTGTAAAACTGGAATGATCCTGCAACTCGAGCAGGTAACAAAGAATTGAAACATAGTGTTTGAGCATGCATTTTCTGTCATGAATTGTCTGAAATGTGTTAATGAGCTGCTAGATGCAATGCTATTTCTTTCTAAGCTGCTTTTTTGACGTGCTGAACAGCACCCTTAAATGACTGAACACCTTGAAGCCTCATGTAGGGACTAAGACTTACAAAGTTAATCTCTCTGCCTGGGTGTGTTTTCTAGATAACTTCCAAGCTCTCACAGGTGTGTTATGTAATGCACCAGTCACGTATTGGTTGGGAGCTGTTTGCATCTGAGATACCTACAATTGGTGTCTTTTGCTGAATTTAAATATTTTCTCTTGCTGATTGTCATTAAAGTTGCATATGTTGGTGGCCTGCAGTGAGCCATAACATGAATTAATAGGAAATGACTCAGCTGCCAAACTGCACAAGCAGCATGAGGAATAGCAAGAGCTTTCAGTTGAGTAACCTCTCCTGACTTGGGGAAAACATAGCTTGCTCCTGGCAGTGTCTTTGGCTTTCAGTGTTGTCAAAGCCTTGCCAAGGTTGTTTTGCTTGTTCATTGGGTGACTGGTGTTCTCTTGCCACCCTTATCCAAGTTCAGTTATCAAAGTGGAGGAACATTAGCCATAGAACTGTAAAGTCAGTTGCAAACTCCTGGAAGTTCAGATTTCTTGACTGGGCTTTTGGTTCAGCTCTGCTAACTTGTTGAGATATACTTTTGCTTTAGGAAAAAGATTCTCAGAATATATAAAAACACATTACACGAGGAAACAATGGCAGGAATAAAACTTTTCCACTAGCAAATGAGCAAGTTGTCTAGTCTTGTCATACACATGGATTTAAATACAAACCAGTTTTAAGTTGCACTAATTCTCTATATATGAACTATAATGAAACGTAAGTGAAAACAAACCCTGCTGCTGTTTGTTTTGTTTGGATTTTGGCAAAGCTTGAGGCATGTTTCTTCTTCCTCCTTTCATAACGATTTTAATAAAGTACAGACAAAATTAACAAAGAATTACCCTGTCCCTATTTGTAAGTGAAAACAGGCATCTGTGACCTCTCTATTGTTAAGGTATGCACAGTATTTGCATAGTATAGAGTATTTTATTCCTGCTGTAGAACTATTTTCTGCAACCTCATTTTGGGGGAGTTTAACGTGGAAAACTGGGTTTAGGTTTTTCTTTAGGAGAAAGAATATTGCTTTCTTAAGAAGAATTAAAGTAAGTGCAAAAAGGCTTTGAAGATAGCATCAGACATCAGTCTGATTTCTGAAGAACTCCAGAGTAAGAGTGTTTTGTCAGCATCATTCACCCCTTTTTTTTCCTCCCTCTCTCCTTCTGCATCCTCACCTGAAGTCACCGTTCTGACTGAAGGGCAAAAATCAGTCTGTGCTACATTCTGACAGAACTGACAGCCCATCAAACAAAGTATGAAAAAACTTCAAGTGTTCAAAATACTTCCTTCATTACTTAGCCTGTGGCATGATGTCTTCATGGTAGTTTTCATTTGCTTTCGTACTCTCAATGTCAAGTTACTCTGAGCCCTCTGAGAAGGGCCTGTACTGCTTTAGCAGCATGTTAAAAGTGCTGCTTTGCATTGCCAATACCTCAGATAATTGTGTTTCAACTTCTTCCAGAGCTGTGGATTGGCAGTGGAGGTATGTCATTGCTTAAACTTTTTGAGGATGAGGTTCTTAGTTAAATTACCAAATTAATTAAGAAGCCATTGAGCCTCACCCTAATGGTGCATCTTCATATGTGTCTCAAGGCAGTGGATCATCTCACAAGCTCGAAGATGTCTTTTATACTGTTAGAGTCTTGTTTCACTACCTTTGATATATTTTGAATTTCTTGGTTTATTTTTTCTGACTTTTCTCTTAGTATTTTATTTCTTTACTCATCTCCTTCATGTCTGTCACCTTGTATTTTTGCTTCGTTTGAAGTTGCAAGTAAATTTTTTCACAAATGGTTTATTTTCATTGTTGTAGTAAGAGGGTATAAAACCAAGGTGCATTCACTGCAAGTTCAGGAGCCTGTTTTTAAACCAGATGCTGTGCTGGAACGGTGAAGTGGAGAATCAAGCCATAAATAATGATTGATTTTAATTTATTGTAAACATGGGATTTTTTTTCCAAGCAGCAATTCTTGGATGAAAAGTACCCAGAATGTCTGAATTGACTCTAGCATTACAGCCATCCAAAACATCCATAATAAAATCCAAACCAACTCAAATGTACTTGTGTTTTAGTGTTTCATTATAAACCCTTAACTCAGCCAAGGTTAGCAACCCTCTGAAAACCTGGCCAGAACTGTGAGGGAATCTAAGAATGAGAGAATCTAGGTCAGTTTTTTCTTTGTGGATGGAAACATGTAAAACTTGATGGGTTTATGTGGTTTCAGCTTTTCAGCCGTGCAAAAATTCGAAGTTGCGTTAAGCCGCAAGTGAGCTGGGCAGCTAAAATGAGTGGCCTGCTTCCTGCATTGTGCTGACATGGTCTTACCCCTTGTCTAAGCTGATTTAGGTTCCACTGCCTTGCACTGGGTCCCTGAAGAAGAGGACAATGCTCATCACTTATCTTCTATATGGCACACAAAGACATCTGTAATTGTAGTCTTTATTCATCCTTTTGGGGTATTATTTCAGATCACAGGGAAAATGGGAGAGACAACTAAGGGCAGATTTTCCAAGAAAGGACAGTGAGTTGACTCTCCCACTGGTTGTGCTGTCTGTTGCAGTATGTGTTCTCCAGCATCACAGGATATGGGAGTGGAATTGTCTTTGAGCTGTAATGACTGTATAAGCAGAGAGCACTATCCAGGCACATGAGTAAAAGGATTTTCTGTCCCCAGCAAGGAGTGCTTGTTTATCCCTAGCCTTGACATGTTCCAGTGGGTCTGAGGAAGAGGGGTAGCCTGTGCCCGGTATGTATGCCTGGCTGTGATCCGGAGCAAAAGCTGTTACTAGCTGAGGTAGTGGAACATTTGATGTCATCAAGCATAAGACTTGGTAGTATTTCTTGTAGTCTTCATCTTCAGGTGTTAGGAATGCATTAATGAGCAGGTAAGTTTGTTCCCAGAAGGGCTAAACTCTGGTGATAGAGAACCCCTTTAGTGCTGGTAGCCTGTTTCCTAGTTCAAATGTTAATCAAATCTGAAAAAGCCTAGTGGGAAAAATGTAGGTGGAAAGGGTGCTGCCTGCATCTTGCCTCGTACCTGTTTGGTCCTCTCCTGTCTGACTAGGATGTCACAGACTTTCTAAATGCAATGGATGCTCCAGTATGGGTACCCAGCTGTTCTCTCTTCAGTGGCCTCCTAAGGCTCGCTGTGGGCTTTGTTGTGTGGCCTTCTGTGCAGAGAGAAGATCTTCTGTGGCAACTTCTTAATGATGATAAATACTTATTTTTAAAGGCTTGTATTGTAGCTTCATTGTAGCTGGGAGAACTTAGGAAGTTTCACAACAAAAATCAGGATTATGAAAGCAGTCTTTCAATGGGATCTGGACTTAAAAGCATCCTATATCATAAATCACCAGGCTAGTGGACAATTCAAAGTACCAATTATGTCCAGAATTATTTTGGGCACTGTGAACATTATTAGTGATGAAATTCCTCTATTGCCTCAGCCAGCAGAAACTCTCGACAGGTTTTTTTGTGTGTGTGTTTTTTTTGTGTGTGGGGGGGGTTTTTTTGTTTTTTTTTTTTTTTTTGTTCGGTGTGTGTGAGAGGTTGTTTGGTTTCTCAGTTTGGGTTTTTTTGGTACATTTAAAGCAAATTCATCTCCAACGCTTGTGTCAGTAGTAGTTGTTTGCATACTCATAGGATGAAATGAACATCTGAATAGAAATGCAGAACATGAACATGAAATGTGATTAGAAGATGTCCTGAAAAAACAGTTTGTTTTATCAGATGAATAGAAATACACTTCATAATAAGAATGGTGGGGTTTTTTACCCTTCTCACAAATGTAGTGGGGGAGATGGAATATGGGAAAAGCAAAGTGTAAGAAATGAAGAGTCACTGAAATTAAGGTTGATATTTCTAATTTGGTTCTCTGTTTTATGAGTTCCTAAGTAACTGTAGGAATGGACAGATTTGTTTATGTACATAAATTTGTTTATGTAGGCAAATTATGAAGAGAAGACTATGCTATACTTTTGAGCTTTGTTTGAGCATTATTTCCAGCTTAAAGCAGCCATCCACAGAATTCAATTATTTTTAGTGAGGATTAAAATTATTTTAATAAGGCAAATTACATCTAATTAGGAATGATTTGTAGGGCAAAATACAAGAACAAGAGGTGGCAAAGAGACTAAAGAGTCAAGTACTTCTGTCCTGACCTTACCTGCAGAAAAAGGAACACACTTGGTTTTCATTCAGACCCTTCAATTAATTTTATTTTAATTTCTTCCAACGTATTGCTATTTTGTAGAGGTGAATACCAGATCTACAGCTTGCAGTCAGCCTCCAGGTTGCTCAGGCTGTGAAGATGTGGAGAGAGTGGGCTGTACAGTTTTTTGAGGTGTCCCAGCCTGCCTCTTAGAGAGGCCCCCTGCTCTTTATTCAGCTCAAAAAGCAGAATTTCCTGCTTGGGCCTGCCTGCCTGCCTGGTCGTGCCCAGACAAGCACACACAGCTTTTACATCACAGGGGCTAACAAAAGCGTGTTCCTCCATGCTAGGTACTCGGTGTTGCACGGGGCAGGCATGGCTCTTGTGTGCACAGGTCCTGGGAGTCAGTGGAAGGAGCCACGAGGGCTCACAGCTGGGTAATTCAAACCATTGGTACCACTACCAAAGGCTGTGAGTGGGACGGTGCCGTGAAGTGGCTGAAACATCCCATCAAGTGCTGTCTGGATCATTGTGTTATGCATTTTAAACATGCTTTTCACCTTCAAATTCGTGTATGAAGAAGTGCATATGAATTCACATATGAAGAAACTGAAGCTTCCCATTTACACCATAGCTAGTGCTCCTAATTTTCCTGAAGTGCATATGAAATATCTCACTGGGATCTTTAGAATGCGTTTTATTTAAACTTTTTTTAAAGACCCTGTCTTGGTTCTGTTGGGGGAAGGGTGTGGTGTTGGCATTCAAGTACTATTGACTCCCTCTTGTGGCTAACTTAAAAAAAAAAAAGTAAAAACTACATCAGTGATAGTTCTAGTATTGGGGGGTAATTTTACTGTGCTGGTTTAAATGCCTGTTGGATGCAGTGATTTTTCTGTATCTAAAACCTTTCTAAGTACTTCCCTTGGATGCTCTTTAAATATTTAACACGGAGAGGGGAAACAGAATATAATAAAAGGCTGCAATTAGATAGTAACATTTCATTTCAGGTACAAGTGGTCATTTGTGTTTAGGCAGGTTTTAATGCAGGAAGCTAGACGTCTGGGGAATGCTGGGTCTTTGCAAGCAAATAGTTCTTACCCCTGCTTCATCATCGAAATATTTCTGCATTTCAGTGTTTTCACATTTACCAAATGTAAATACACATGTGTGTATGTCGGTGTGTGTGTGCATACAGAGTTATAGAAGGTGGCTGCTTACATTTCTGATCATGTTTTCAGTATATCACCAAAATTTTCACTTCCACACTTAACTGCAATAGAAAGTATAACTGCATGGTCAGTGATTAGAAGATTTCCTTCAGATTTTTCTAATGAAATAGAAGCTTCACCTCTGGTTCAGTGCCCAATATCTTTGTTTTGCCCAGCTTTCCCATCAGTGCCCAACTTTCTTTGTTTTCTTGCTCACTTTTTTTTACTATCCAAATATTAGCATTTCAGGTGTTACATATTACACTATCGCAGAATTGAGCCTGTAGGTACCACTCTGTGTATTAGGATAACAGTAACTTTTTTTCCCATATATCCCCCATTTTCATTAACTTCAGTTAACACTACATTAGAGGGAAAGGTCTATGAGATTGCTGTGCATTTATGATGTATCTTTGCCTTGTTTTTTTTTTCCTCTCTAGCAACTTATCACAAATGTTATTATTATTAAAGTAGATTTTGTAATTTAGGATATCCAGCTATCTGATCTCTGTTGCTAAAGGCTTAATTTTTGCAAGTGCCTTAGTGGCCTGGCATGGCTTTTATTTCCATCACAGCAACATGGGAATCTCTGCTCTTGCAGCATATGTTCCCCAGCCTGTTCCAAGGCACTTCTTCACATGTCATTAAACTACATCATCAGATATTTAATGACTAGATTACACTGCCTTTGTTCTTAAAATAAAGGATTAAACTCCGTTTGTTCATCTGGTTTTAGAAACAGTTGTCCCCAAGACTACAGAAAGTTGTTAAATGAAAAGTTGCGCTGGTTGTTAGAAGGCTTTTAACTTTTTTTTTCTGGATGCCATTTAAGATTTATTTAATGCTAAGTATGAAAAGAACAGGATTTTTCATGTTGTTTTCAGGACTTGCTTAAAACACAATAGACAAAAAAATATTTAATAGAACCCTTAACTGGAGTCACTGCATTTAGCATAGTTTAACTGCAGGGTTGATCGTGGAAATATTGAAAACATGGAGATCTTGGTCCTCATTCATCAAAGATCTGGTAATCAACAGACATACAAATCTTTCTTAGGGCTGCTCATTATTTCAGTTTTAGTCTGGAGCCTGCCTGCTGAAGTTCCTTTGTTTTGTTCCATCAGAGCACCCTTTCTCTGCAGCATCTACCCACACGCAGGTAGATGGTCACATTTGATCTAGTTGGTGACTGCTACTCAACAGACTGTTTCTGAAATTTGTTTGGAACACCTGGTTTCCCGAAACACATCCCAAACTGGTGGGAGCAGAAGAGGTGAGGGAAGCTGGGAGTAGACATTTACTCCTCTTACATATTTGGCTATACTGCTGCAGTGCATCAAATGCACCATTCCACCACATGGCTTGGACAGCCTCTGGGTCATGTCTGTAGTTACCAACATCAAAAAGCGCACGTCAGCAGCAGGGCACAAAAATACAGCTTTTACTTTGATTTTTTTTTTTTTTTTGCAACTCAGTAGTAGCACTCAGTAGTAGGAAAGAATATCACCTCAGGTGCTTTAACACTTCGGGTTGCGCTTCCCTGTCAGCTGAATTAGGGATCCAGATGAAAATCTTCCATGTCGTTCCAGCTGACCAGAGTCTACCTGGAGCAGAACCGCAGCTCTGTTGACTGACTGACTTCAGCAACCTATGGATTCTCCAGGGGCTGGAGGAGACAACTGCTTAATGATTTTAAAGGATTTGGGGTGCGCGTTGGTGTGCAAAAGGCCCAGTTGCTTCGTCCCTAGAACCCCCAGTGAGGCATATTTGCGCTGCTGATAATGCCCAGGTGTATGGTGTGAGTGTGAGCAGCGCTCTGAGGTGCTGCTGCTGCTGCCTGATGAGCCCTGAGGCCTCCTTATCCTGCCTGGGAGCAAACCACGTGTTCTTCCAAAGTGCTGCTCCTGCTGATACACCCCTTCTCTGTTGGGGAATGCTGCTCCCTTCAAACCAAGGGGCAGCACTGAGTGCTGATGCTTCTCCACATCTCACTTTGATTTGGGAAACAAATGTAAGTAAGTTTCTAATCACACTGGAAAAGATATTTTTTTAACAATACTTGCAACACACATAATTGGTTTTTGTTCTGAAAAATCTATATGGCTTTCGTTGTTCTATGCTCTAATACATTATCAAAATTAGAACTAAGTCTATAAAAAACTCTTTTCAAACCACTTTATTTAGAGAATATTTTTCCATCTTGTTAAAATACAAAGAAAAGCTAAAGTTTAAATTCGCAAAAACTTGTCTTTTACCACGTATTTCTTAGAGACGTGGAATTTTACAGTATTTTAAAAGTCACTGGGATAAAAATATTAGCCTATTATATCTTCATAGGCTAGGTGTTTATGCCTGACTTCTAAGGCAAATCTAGATATACGTATATATGAGGTAAATTCTGATTCATCACCCAGGCTTTAGCTAGCGTAATGCTAGACAAGCCATTTAAATACCAAGCTAAGTTATAGAGTGGGCTTTGTCAGATCTGGGACTAGAATAAATGTTTCTGGCTTTTCGCTGATTATCCCGTCAAAGTAAATTCTGAAGCCTTGGTCAATAATTTTCTTAATGTAGCAGTTTCTTGGGCAGTAATAGGGAAACATCTGTTGTTCTTGTCATACTTTTGAGTTTGGTGGCACAATAGTTTTTCTCACATGACTCAACAGTATCACATACTGTCTCACACTTTGGCACATGTAAGTTCTGTGGTACAGGAGCAGGTCTAAGTTTTAATAGCATGTATATTTTTATATTATGAGGTTCAATGTCTTAATTTCATGAATCAGGCTGTGTGGTTTTTCTTTTTTCTTGCTCCTTTGTAAAACTCTTACATCATTCTGAAAACGGTCATTTAAAGACCTGCCCTCCCTTTTGCAAACAGGCTTGTGCTGTACAGATTTGTTTGATACAGAACACAGCTTTTGGAGCTATTAGACACATAATCAGCAGGGATATGTTTCCCCCAGCTCTTTCCTGAGCAGAAAGTTGCCAGATTATTTCATAGTCTTATTTTTTCTTTTCTTTTTTTTTTTTCCTTAAGTTTGGATTCTTCTAACTGCTGTCCCCTGGATTCTGAATAGGTGAAGTAATTTCCACATGCAGATGGTTCATGCTTTTATACATGAGCCTGCTTTTCCCTTCTGGATTCCTACAAGTAAATTAACAAGTGGAACTATACACCAGTGACTAGCCAGCAGTATGCTCAGCCTCTCTAGTCTCTTCCAGACTCCTGCTTTGCTCAGTCAGTGGTGATGGGTTGTGCTCCACGTTGTGCTGGCAGGGAGCTGGCTTCACATGGCTCCTTCTGGCTTTGCACGGCACGAGTGGAGTCTCCTTTTAGTTCATATGACTGTGCGTGCCTTCAAACACAGCCCAGCCTCGCTGGGTGATGCTGTCCTTTCTTGTGCTTGAGCAAAGCTCCCCAGAGTGGAAAGGAATGCCAAGCTGGGTGCTTGCCCCAGGTGTTGGGAAGAATGGAGGTAGCAGCTGCAGCCTGTCAGGGAATGTGCATGGTGCAAAGCAGAGCCTTCACCATCTTCACTTTTCTTCCCCATGCTCTTTTCTGTCATAATTAGATTTCAAAATTTTCATTGGGTTAGTTTGATATCTTGCGTACTGTAATTAATAAATTTGTTGCTGTAAAGGAAGCCCAAGGGATATTATTTTTATATTTTATAAGGAATAAGTTTTATATAATACTGTAACTATAATATTTAATATGTTTATTATATATAGTTTAATCGTGCATGATATATTATAAATATAATTTATAATCAAACTTCATGCTTGATTAAAAAGCAAGCAAAACCTCATGCAATCTAGATGTAAAGGCCAACTAGTTCAGGAAGTAGGAGGTAGTTAGATATTTGTCTATTCCATTTCAGTAACTTTCGTGATAAGAATTAATGAAACATGTTTTACAGTCATGTAATAATATATTTATATATTTAATAATTTAACAATATGAATACCCTTAAATAAATATAATAAAAATCAGATATGTTGGTGACCCCTCTGGGTTTTTCCAGGATATTCTGTTAAGATCTGACATGAGACTTATGAGGTACCATATGACAACAGCTTTCTTTCAGCAGTCACTAGCTGTAGGGACTGGAGTTTTGGCATTTGCTCGGGGATTTCTGCTGTGACAGGGGCAGCAGGATGCCTCTTGGGAGCTGCTGGCTCATAGCCCCCCAGTCCCTAGGCAAGCTCTTTTAGCAGTGGTATGATTCCCTTCCCTGCCAGAGGCTGTGGTGAGCTGGCTCCTGTGCTGCACACATGGTGACATCTCAGGCCCTGGAGGAGGGAGGCCCATTGGCAGGCTGCAGTGTGGTTGAAAGAGGACAATCCAGAAGAGCAGCCTCCTTTTCTGTGTGTGACTCATGGCACTGGGTGAGTGCAGGGTGTGTGAGCAGCCACAGACACTCTTCAGATGCTCCAGAATGGCAGCTTTGAACTCACAGAGGGGAAGGCAGAGCTCTGCACGATGAGATGAGAGGATGCATATTGGCTGAAGAGCATCCGATGTATTCTTCGCTGGGTAAAAAACTGGCTGGATGGCCAAGCTCAGACAGTTGAGGTCAATGGAATGATAATGGAATGATTTGGTGGCTGGTCACCAAGGGTGTTCCCCACTTCTGGGGCCAGTCCTGTCTAATACCTTTTTCCACGATGTGGATGAGGGTATCGAGTTGCACCCTCAGTAAGCTCACAGACAACACCAAGTTGGGTGGGAGTGTTGATCTCCTGGAGGGCAGGAAGGCCCTGCAGAGGGATCTGAACAGGCTGGAGTGATGGGCTGAGGCCAATGGTATGAGGTTGAACAAGGTGAAGTGCTGGTTTCTGTCAAAGCAACCCCAGGCAGTGCTACAGGCTGAGAGAAGAGTGGCTGGAAAGTGGCCCAGTGGAAAAGGACCTGGGGGGGCCGGTTGACAGCACCTGAACATGATCCAGCATGTGCCCAGGTGGCCAAGAAGGCCAATGGCATCCTGGCCTGTGTCAGGAATAGTGTGGCCAGCAGGACCAGGGCAGTGATTGTTCCCCTGTATTCAGCACTGGTGAGGTCGCACCTCAAATCCTCTGTTCATTTCTGGGCTCCTCACCACAAGACAGACCTTGAGGTGCTGGAGCCTGTCCAGAGAAGGGCAACAGAGCTGGCAAACGGTCTGGAACATAAGTCCTGTGAGGAGCATCTGAAGGTAGTAGGGTTGTTCTATCTGCAGAAAAGGAGGCTCAGGGGAAGCATTATTGCCCTCTACAAGGCTGTGGTGAGGTGGGGGTCAGTCTCTTCTCCCAGGCTGCTAAGTAATAGGAAAATGGGAAATGGCCTCAAACTGTGCCAGGGGACATTTAGATTGGATATTCTGAAAAATTTCTTCACTTAAAGTGTGGTTAAGCATTGGAACAGGCTGCCCAGGGAAGTCGTGAGGTCACCATCCCTGGAAGTGTTCAAGAAACACAGATGTGGCACTCCATGATATGGTTTAGTGGGCATGGTGGTAGCAGGTCGAAGGTTGGACTTTTGATGATCTTGGAGGTCTTTTCCAACCTAAATGATTCTATGATTCTGTGGTCTGTGTTGGGAATGTTTTGGTTCCTGCAACAAAATGCTCCAGGTGTTACTGAACTATAATGTAAAAATTAAATAGCACTCATTTCTTTTTTTTTAAAAGCTAGCAAATTAAATTGTTTAATGGGAGATGCCCTCCTTGTATACTAGCTCTTGCATTTGGCAGTTGAATAGTAAAGTAATATATTGCTTTCTTTTCCCCTCTCTGTCATTCCTCTTTCATCCTTCGTAGTTACTCAGGGACATTGCTTAAGTGGTTGCAAAGATGGTGGCAGAATAATTTTTCTTAAAAAGTTGAAACAAAATATCAGCATAATGTTAATTACTTCCAGACCTAACTGGTAGTGATTATAAAAGAAGAATAAACTCTTCGAAGAGGCTGCAAAATATCTTTCAAGTTTCTACAAATTTAGTAATTTGTCACTGCAGAAGGGTCTGTAATGAGTGCATATTACCTCTTGCATGGACAGGAAACACAGACCTTTACTTCCTTATGTAACAGCATATCGCTTTTAGAACTCTCAAAATCAGCTAAAAGAAATGAGTAAAGGGAATCAATCTCATAAGTTGTTCCAGAGCTTCATTGGATTTTATGGGGTTTTTTTATAAAAATAAAAATAAATCTTTTTTCCAGTGAGAATGTCTACTGCAATTTCCAAATGTTATACATAATTATATGTTTTATACCCAAAGTTGAGTGGTCTTCCATCAAATCTGTTTTTTCCTACTGGCACTTACAAACGGTTATCATAGACCTTCTCTATAAGATAAATATCCTCAGCTGCTTGAATTTCCTAGTCTGCTGAAATATGTTTTAGTCATTCTTGTGGCTCCTATTGATCTCTCTCCAGTTTTTCCATACAATTTGTGTTGGGGACTGCAGAACAGAGTGGTATGCTAGCCGAGCTTATGTTAGTGCCAAGAGAGACAGTGTTTTCTTCCTGCCTGGTATTTCCTTATCTACATACCAAACCACAACTCTGTTGTGGTTATTCATGGAAGATGATAATATTGGATTATATACTTTTTCCCCCACAAAACAGGGATAAAAATCTAGTACCTTTGCAATTGCCTTCTGGTTGAACAGCAGATCTCCTGAATTTGTGTATGTAAAAGATGCCTGTCTTGTATGTGCCGTGTAAGGATATTTGTAGGGCTTCCTTACTGGATTGTATTCCATGGGCACCCCAAGAAGAGTGTCAGGATAAATGGGAGGTAATGTATCTTGAATCCTTATGAGGCCACTTCCAACAGCGGCTACCTTGTGCAATGACAGAAACAGGGAACTTTCAGAATTAAAATCAGTGTTTTTTCCTACATATCAGAGAGTATGCTGGTATGTGATGTTTTCATATCCCACGTGGAGGCAACTGCAGGCAGCACTTAATTTCACTTACGCCTGTTAGAAACATTTTTGGTTTTGACCAGCTGGAACAGACAGTTGCACTCACTCGAATCTGCACTGCACACACTCCAGCACAGAGGTGAGCAAAGATCAGAGCACAGGTTCCTGAGCTGGATCAGTGGCAGCACCTCAGCTTTACCCCACTTGGGCCTTGAAGGACTTGCAGCACCTGAGAAATGGGTTATATGAGCTTTGCCAGGTGGGAACTGCCTTGCTTGCTGTCACAGTACAATTCACTCTCTCCTGGTGTATGTGGATACTACCTCAGTGCATAGGCATCTGAAAACATAGAAATTCTGAGCTTAATTGTTAACAAGTGAAACAGACACTTGGAGCACAATAGAATGAGGAAATAGATGAATGAGAGAGAGAGAATTGGCAGAGTACATCAGTTTTTCTTTCCTTAAACCACCAAATAGTTTTTTTAAAAAAGGTTAAGTGAAACCAAGGAACCTCATAAAACATTTTTTAAAAATAAAACCCATATTTATTGCATTTTTTGGATAAGCCATATCTCTCAACAGGATTCAAAATCTTTCTTACCACTACTTATTTGATGGTTCAGTCACAGTTTGGCCATGGTCTGATCAGTATGGTTAGCCAAGAGCACCACCAGCCTGAAGGACACTGATGATATTTGATGCCTTAATAAACAATCTGGGGTCTGTGAAAGGAAATACAACTGAGAAATTTTTTGTGTCAATACAAGCGTGGAAAATAACCCACACTGCTTAAAGACCTTGTGCAGGATGAATCATAGCATTGCTTAAGTAAAGTACACAGAGTTGAGGAGGGCCTGCCTGGCAGCATTAAGTAGTCAGGCACGGAAAACAATTAGAAGTGACTGTCAGCAGATGGAGGTGAGGCTGCTGCTGGCTTGGAGGGCAACACTGAGAAGTGTCTTCCTGATGCAGCTTTGCAACACCCACTTTTCCGTGGGCAGTGTGATTGAAGTTTCACAGGAGGGGTTCGTGAGGAGAGGTAATTTATTTTTTGGAGCAAATAATAATAATGGGTGGGAGGAATACATGTTTCTGGATGCACAAGCTGTTCTGTAGATCTAAAATAGCCTGTAGCAGTCTTCACAGTTCATTAACAGTTTAACAACTGTTTGGAGCGTAGACAGAGCTTGTTGGTCCAGCCACCTGACAGCAGGAGTGATGGGCGACTATAAAGTAGGACGAGAGGTGGACAATTACAGAGCTGTATGAAAAACAGCATGACCTGAAACTTATACTGCCTGTGTATAAGAGGCTGTCTGGGAGAGGGAAGGGGGTTGGAAATACCTGAAGATCCTTATTCCTGTTGAGTCTGTAATTTTTTTTTACTTTTTGTCTTGGTGTCCAGTGGAACATATATGAATTTTTATTTCCAGCTTCTCTCCAGACTGAGCAATCACTGGTTTGTTTGGGTTTTTTCCCTCTGGTAACTGGATATTTTTGGCCTTTATCAACTATGTGCTCATTCAGGCATCTACTGGCTGTGGTTTCTTACCCCAGTTTCCCACAGGGCATTTTGCCCACCAGATGATGTGTCTTGCTTACTGGGAGGTGCAAGCCTCTGCTCCTGTCATGTTTCTGATTGTGTTGCAAGTGGGACTTACCATCATGGTTGTGAAAGTGTTTCGGAAAAAATGTTAGCCCAGGAGGTGTTTAGTTCCTTTCTGACACATAGAGTTTAAAAGCATTAATATATTTCTGATGTTGTATGAATTCAGCAAACTAAAGGCTGGATTCAAAGTGTTGTTAGAGATGGGGAAAGGTTTGAGGCCAGGATGGTTTGCTGCAGTTGGACTTAGCTGAAGTGAACTGGTGGTACGTCACCACGGTGCCAGTCAGGGGTGAAATGTTCAATCTGCTTCTGCTTGGACACCACCTCCTTTGGGTTGTGCAGGGACTGTGCCAGTACTTTGGCGAGCAAACTTAAGCCATTTTTAGCGATGCAAGTGCTACGTAGTTGGTTTTGTGTCTTCTTCTGCGGAACAGGAAGGTAAAATGTCACTATTTGTGATAAATAAGCAAGCTAGGCACTTTGGTTTATGAAGTACCATTTCAGGTACCCCTTACCAGTGATCAAGCATGCAACTTACTGCTCATAAAGAACGGGAACTAATCTGGCCCAGGTGGGTTGTGCTTTGCACCACACTCTAGGCAGAAGACTGAGCACTCGAATGACAGCCTTATAGCCCCCATTTTTGCACACAAGTAAGTTCAATTGTTTGATGGACTTGAGGGTGAGACATCCACTTTTTGCTTTCTTCTTTTTGACCTCATGCTATACATAAAGTTGGTTGGTCCTACTGACCAAGAGAAGGACAACGGATGCAACAGAGCCTTCTTCACAGCATCAAACATGCAGAACTGTTTGGAACTGGTGCTGCATTATTCTGCAGCATCTTTAAGAAAGGCTGGTGCGATGACCTGTCGGTAGCAGGACAAAATGTGATTTCATGTCTTAAAGCCTCACTCAGAGCTGGAAGAGTTGGCGTTAAGATATAGTTTGGTACCTCCTGTGCTTTGCAGTGTGGGAGCCTTAGGGTCTAGTTTCCCAGGATTCCCAATATTTTGCCCCATTCTCTCATTTCATTGACCTAGTCATTTGGCAATCCTTGATCCTTCGGGTGAGTTTTAGGCTGAATATATGCCTAGTTTCAGTTACAGCGTTAAATAAATGTGTCTGTGTTATCTGCTTATGTGTCCAATCCAAAAAGTTCATACGATGGACTGCTTTATAGGACAGTAAAGACTATTTTGAAATAATGGGAAGCTTCATTCTGGAACCCATTCAACAGTATACAACATGTGCTTGCTAAATAAGACTGGATTTAAGCATTTTGTGCTAAGCTTTTTACGTACATTTTCTCTTTTAATTCTCAGAAGCAATTGGAATTTTATATACCAAGTTTCAAGAAATAGAATTTAAAGATTATGAATGTAACTCGAATTCTGTTGTAAATCATGTAATTTTCTTTGCAGTCACATTTAACATGGGAGCATATTTTATGCTAAAATGAGAAGGAGGCATGAGGGTAAAAGACTTTATTAAGATTAAGAAAAAGATGGCAGAAGTTATTCCTTCCAACAGTCATCTAAACTCACTAAACAATTGTATTTTTCTGTGAGTAGCAAGGATAGTGTCTGAAGTAGAGACATGGCGACAGAATGACTGCTTAGGTATTTCTCCCTGTGGATAGTCTGCAGTGGTTCTACACTATTAATTTAAAAGACATTTGCTGGGGAACAAAAATATATTATTTCATATATCTAACAAGCCTGCAGAGGCTGAGAGTGGTTCAAAACCTATACCTTCATCTCTTTCCCAATGTCTGCATATTCTGTTTTTGAAAGCAAAGGTTAAGCCCTGGAAATCCTTTGCCAGATGTCTGTAAGTACCCTCACGTTAACAGTTTCATTGTCATAAGTTAGCTTTCCAAAGGTCTCTTCAGGTACTTGATTTGTGTCTTGTGTCCTTTCTCATTCTTCCTTCGTATATCCCAACTGCAACGTCTCACTAGTGAGGAAGGCACAGTGGCTGTCATAGCTTGCTTGAGCTCATGACAGCAGAGTTACAGATCACATCCCTCTGCAGCAAACCTTGGGTTTCATTGTGATCCAGGGCAGAAAACTCCGTGACATGATGCAGAGCATTGCATCCATTGACACTTCAAAGGGCTGCTTTTGGCCTCTTAAAACTGGCCTCATTTTGGCTGCTGCACAGCACATCCCACCTGGGGTTCACTGATCCATTTCTTCTGGCATGCAAGAGAAGGGACTGTGGTGCTGCCTTCCCCAAGCGTGAGCCAGAGCCAGACTGCAGAGAGGCCGGGCGCAGCTGTGCGAGTCGTGCAGTGCTGTGACACAAAATGATGCTCTAACAACTGCAGCATTTCAGCAATCCAGGAAAAGATGTGGTTACATGTGGAGTCAAATCAACCCAGTTGACAGGGGGGAACCTCCTGTATCTGGCTTGGCTCTGAAGGAAATACATCTTGTAAATCTGTCCTGTAGCGTGACAGGTTTGCAGCATCCAGAAGAGCAGAAACAAGCTGTCCTTGAAGTAATTAAGTGTTCTGCGAATAGCGAGAAATCCCCTGGAACATTTCACCTCGTCTGTCCCTTGGAGCTTAAATCCTACAGAGTTGCTTTCTCTAAGAGTAATTTCTTTCTGTTCCTTAATGCTCCTGTTTTTGGAGAGCCTTTCTGTCCCTATGTGTGCCAAAGTAATGCTGTTATAGTTCCTTCAGCTTGTCATATAGTTTCCCTAGTCTGAGTAATCTCAAAAGAATGCAGAAACCTGCAAGCCTGTCAAGTTATTGGAAGCACTGGAAACATATGTCTGAGTCATCCAGAAACTCAGGTAATGGAGTGGAGGAATTTCATGTTTTTCCTTCCAGAGGATGTGAAAAGAGTTGGTTTGTGCCTATGCACAATGCAGTATACTTGGGAGATAAGCCCATCAATACAAAATTTTGTGCACAAGTTTTGTCTGCTTTTAAAACTATTTAGCTTTCAGAGAAGGATGCAATTGCTTTGCATTTTTCCCCTTTATAGGTGAAAAATTAACTATACTAATTAAAAACTTTCAGTAGCTCTTGTGCCTGGGGGAAATGTGCATGAAAGGATAATTTTATAACATTACAAAAATGTACATATTTTATAGCCACCATGCATCTTTGAAAATAAATTAGATTTTCCATAGGATAGGTACTGAGTTTAGGGCAGGCTCGTGGGTGCAGCTACACCAATGTCAGTCTGTAAGACTCTTTTTCAACACTATTAGAACAAGTAGTGAAACAAAAGTGCAGAAGGTTCAGTAACAAAATTACATTCCCTGTGAATTTCTTGTCCTTCATTATTTAATAGCAATCCATAGAACTCCAAAGATTAAAATTGCATATGAATGACAGCTGTTACTTTCCCTTCCAAAATTTATGTATTTTGGCAAAATCTTAACCATGCAGAACTGGAGCACCTCTTCTCTCTTGTGCTCTATATGTAGTGCTTTTGATCAGCCTGGACTCTGCAGGGGCAGGGGAGGTTTTTTGCTTTTGCAGCAAAGTTGTCTTGAAACTGCACTTGCAGACCATAAGTTGCTGGTTTTCATTACACTCTTTCAGCCACACAAAGTTGCAGCTGAAAGTCAAGATTTATTTTTCTTCACACTTTGGTGGAAACATTACAATGTCAGAGCAGATTATGGATGCACCGTCATTCTCTTCCCTGTGTCCCACTGCAGAAGCTGAAGCAACTGTTTATGACAAGTCTGGGTGTAATCACTCAAACTGAGCATGCAGAACTGGAGGCTCCCAGAAACCTGAGTGCTTCCACTAAGTGTGGAAAGCTTGGCTCCACACAGAATTTCCAAATGGGCAAAAGCTCTTCCATGTGTTCTTGGGAAAGAGATGTAAATAGCATCCCTGAAAAAGTTAATGATGCGCTGGCCTAGCATATAAAGTTTGTGGAGTTGCCTTTAAATATGCTAAAGACATTATGGCTTGAGAAAGAAATTAGTGTCTGGCAAATTACATGTTTGCATGTAAAGAACAATAGTGTCTTAAAACAGAAAGTATACTTATGGGACAAGCCAGGCTGTGCCTATTTGTGTGCTGCAAATGCTGTGATGGGGGCAGAGAGGAAAATGCCTTAGAGCATTTCTGGAAATTTCAATGGAAATACTAGGAATAAGTGCTGAGGGTGATAGTGCGTAGCAGAACAGTGTAGAGCATTATGGAGACCTAAAGCAACCAAAGAAATACAAAGATCTACGATCAGCTTGTATCACAATTATTTTCTTTTCACCACTGGATGTAGTTTGAGCCATCATCTCAGAGCAGTGTGACTCTGAAACTGCCAATAACCCAAGTTTTAGAATAGTATTCTGGACAAATTTTAGTATTTCATCTCTTACATTAATATATCTGCTTCTCAGATATGGAATCTTGCAGTAACCAAAGAGGAATGCTTTCCTTGGTCAAGAAGAATTTTCCTGGAACTGAGGAGAGTGGAGGCATCAGTCCAGTTTCCAGCAGAATCTGACATTTTCATTGGCATTTTCTATCTTATTTAGGGCATGAAATATTCCAAGAAGCAATTGAACAAACATTAAAAATTGAAAATGAAACACCTGATTTTGGTGCTAGGATCTGATTAAGTTGTTGGTCTTATAATAAAGTTTACTGTTTGAGAGACACTCTTCAAGGTAAAATTGAATTTTTACTGCAAAGTTTATATGATCATGTTTATTAATGTTGCTTTCCCTAGAGTCACTTATATTTTGTTTAAGTAAAATACGTAAGAAGTTAAATGCTGCACTGGCTGGATTAAGGCAGTTATATGTTAGAGTCCGTTCCTCTCCTTAATTGCGTTTTTATGAAGATGAAAAGTTCTTGTATTGGAGCAAAGGCCTAAGTTCAGGAAAACTTCATAGTCACATCAAAATAGAGTGAAAATGGAATAGTTTTGCTACTCTTTAGTACAAGCAGTGCTTTCAGAATGCTCTGCAGTATGAATGTAAATAACAGAATTTGAAGAATTCGCAAGTATAAATATTGAGATCCAGATTAAAACGTGTTTACATTGGCATTGGTTGGCTCTTGTGCAAATATATAAAAATTTTTAAAACTTATTAAATATTTTTATATAATTTTAGGTTATCACATAAAGCTTGAGTCTGAATTATTTGAAGATACATCATATAAAGCAACACAATGTCTGAATTGATAAGCTGTTGATAAGTTTATGAGCTTCTCCTTCAAAGTCCCTAGCTTTTGTTCTTAAAAAAAAATTAAATTTTTAGCTCTTCTCAACCTTAAATTCTTGATTCTTTTACATTTTCAGTCTTTAATATAATAGGATTTGTTAAAAAAAAATCTTTTGATGCTGACAACTAAAACTCTAAGCATGCCTCTTTAAAGACGTTATTATAATAAGAATAGAGCTGACTAGAACTGCTATATATTACCATCTCTTACTGCTAAGAGGTACACAGAAGAGTCACACTCCAAGAGCTTGCATGGCATTGTGTGGAGTGTTTTGGTTAGACACAGATTTTGACTTTGAATCCAGTACTTCAGACCGCACACCTTTTGGATTTGTTTTCCTTCTTTTTTTGTCTGACAAAGAAAATGTTTTCCAGACTGAGAATGTTTTAGGGTGGCTTTCTTTCTCCTTTAATTTTTTTTCTCTTTTTTCATTTATTTAAAAGTAGTTCATAATGTGACTCAAGCCATTCCAGGGTTTGTAGAGCTGTTAAAAATGTTTACTGTGTAAGCTGGGATAGCATCTGCTTTTTTCTTCAGTAATTTTGTTTCTCCAATCCGTTATGTACTGTTTCCTTCCTGAATGTGCAAAGGTGATAAAGGCTGTGAAAATCCTATTAGAGTGTAAAGAAGGGGAAATATAAAGCAGCAGTACAGATCTCCTTTAGATCTGAGGGATTGCTAAGGATGGAGAGTAACTTGTTTCCCTTAAATTGTGAATTGGTTAGTCTCCGTGGACTAGGCCTGCGTTCAGAGAAGAATTAAAATTATAAATGCTAAAAAGAGAACAGGATTTTGCATCAGGTAGGAGAAACTACCTCAGAAACTGGGGGAGCGCATGAGGGAAGCTTGATGACCTTCCTGCTGCACAAAGAAAGAAACAGAGATGCGTCAGTGACAAGACTACTGCAGTAACAATGGCGTTCAGCATCTGCAGCCCTCAAAAGAAATTAGGCAGTGCTGTGTACTGGTCCACAATCCATTCCCAATTGGGAACTAAAGGTATGGTAAGCATCTCACATACATATTGTGAAGCAGAGGTCTTAGTGGTGCTATGAAAAGTGAGGAATATTGTGGAAAACACTACGGAGGATTAAGACAATAGGCAAGAATTGCTTAGTGTGAGATCTTTCAAAAGATGTAGTGGTCATGGAGAAGAAGGGATGGAAATCAAACAGTGCTGAGCAGAGTTCTATTAATAAGCACACCATTAGGATATTCTCCTGCATAGGAATTTAAGGTGGGTGGTCAAGTGGACAGCAGTCTTTCAGAACTGCCAGAAGAAGTAGCATGACGTTCAAAAGATGAAACTAGTCAAATGAAGCAAGCCAGGATAAACAGTCTAAATGGGAAACTATTTATAAATATCTATACAGAAAAAAAGATGACCACTGCCTTAAACTGAAGGGGTGAGGCTGAATGAAAGGAGTGACTCAGAGATGAGAGAGAAATTATCAGTATTGATTTTTTTTTTTCTGTTATTAAGTAATGGCAGGTAAACTTGTGACGTTCTTCCCTGAGGTAGATATAGATATATGCTAGATCCTTTTGTGCTTATACTTCTGGTGCATTGGCAGCAATCTCAGCTATCACACGTGGGACTGCATGGGTTATAATCACCCTTGCAACCGAGCAGGGCCAGCCTACAGGATGGGGCTGGCCAGGTTCTGCCAGCTCTGCTAGGCAGCTGAATGCCTCTGCAGGCTGCCCACCACAGCTCTTCAAATCATGGTGGAGAAGCTTTTCTTAAGAAGATTTGCATGAAAAAAAAATGAGGATTCAGTAAAAGCTACCTTTATTTTTTACTGCAGATAAGTTGATTAATATTTTCATTCACAGTATACCTCCCCTGACAGCAGCATAGGTTTTCCTTCCATTTACAGCTGTTCTTTGAGTGTTGGTAATACTGCAGTTGTCAGCCCAAACATGGTGATTTGCCTCACTGATCATTTATTATATAAATCGTTGAAGGGAGTGGGTTTTGTGGTTTATTTCATGTTGTGGCAGTTTTTCCCCCTCACTACAGGTACTGTGTATCTAGTGATTCAGACTGAGCATCCAAATATATTTGTAATGCCTTTCTTGATACTGTCATGAATGTCTTTGTTCCTGCTTAGTTCACTTCCCTATTTCTTAATGCTCTTGCTGTTCCCTGCAGGTGTTTATAAAATTTAAGAACCTGTAATAAAGTTGTCAGATGATACCTGTTCCTTTTCGAATAGACTAAGGGAACCTAGCTCTTAGTTTATTTATATGGCTCTTCATTGTTCCTGAAGTACAGCAGACTATTTTAGAAACAGCAATAGTGTTGGAAAAAATATATTAAATATATGAAAACTGAACTCCAGTGAACTCTATGCATTATGTCTTTTGTTTTGCTGCTTTTTCATTAAGTTACTTTCTTACCTTCTTCCTCTAACCAAATCCTTTAAAAACACCTTGGTGGAGTTTCCTTGTTTTATTAATTACAGACTCGCTGTGTTCTCAGCACTACTGTTAAAATAATGTTTTTGATAGAGTTGCTCGTTGTTGCAAAGGTGACCTTTCTGCACTGGCAAAATTAGGGCAGTCTGGAAGGTCAGCAGGAACAATTCACTGAAGCTTCACTTCAAGCTGACTTCTTCCTTCCTGGGATTAAAGCATTTGTGCAGGCATGCACTCCCCTGGCTCTCGGCACACCCTCAGCCGCTTATGCTGCTTTATTAGCAATCCAGCTCTAATCCAAAGCAGCACTCGCAGCTGTGAAGCAGAAAAAGCTGCTTGCTGCTGCACTTGGGCCCTGCTTAGGGCTGCTTGGTGTCCTAACTACATGTGAATAAAGGACACAGTAACAGAAGCACACTCAAGGAAGATTAATCACGCTTTGGCTGGGCACTGTTTGGTGTGTGCAATACAGTTCACTTCAAGCCACAGAACTGCCTGGGAGCCTTTCCGTGATATTCTGGGCCCTACAGGGGTGTCTTTAATTACTGCAGAAGGTCAGGTGTATGCATGAGTGGTGAGATGCTGAAAGGGGAAAAATATATTTAGGGAAAATGCCACTGCATGGTTATCTGTAAACTGTGCACAAACACACAAACGTGTCTTAGGCTGCCTGACAACTCTGTCTGCAGGCCTGGAGCAGATCTGGACACTTAACCTGAGGATCACTTCCTTCCCACGCTGGTACCCTGTTCCCTTTCCCTTAGGTGACAACAGCAGCTTTTGCTGCTTCATTCACTGGAAATGAATTGCTTTATCCACATCAGGCATTCCCAGGGTGGGATTTCTGTACATGAGCTACTTGTGTGAGCCTGTTCCTCAGCTTCTGTTGCCTCTCATGCCCTGAAGAGGGGAGCTATTTCTTTTGTAATACTTTTTTTTCCTCTGACAAAAACAAGCAATATCGTTTAGATCCTTAGTACTAAACCTTGTCTTTTCTTGCTATATACCTACTATGGTTCTGTTTACTCATCTTGAGCTTTGGATAGCTGGGAAAGTATTCTCCTTTCTTCCTTGACTAGATTTTAATAGAAATATTGCCAAATACCAACCATTTTCTGGATGTTTTTGTCCTGCAGGACCTTCTGGGAAATATTTTATTTTTATTTTATTTCTGGGGAAATAAAATTTTTCTTTTTATCACCAGAATTCATGTGTAACACTGCAGGTGGTCAGATACAGATCACAGCTCTTCTCTGTGAGCTTTTACAGGGCGTATTTGACTGAAATGTAAAAAAATCTGACGGGAAAACTCTGTCAAACTTTGCAAAACTCAAAATTTACTTGGAGTAATTCTAGCTTGAGCCATTGGCCAGTGTATGGGAACTGGGAAGGTTGTTTTCAAAATGTCGAAAATTAGACTAAGAATTATTCTCATGGTTCTCTGAACTTCAGGAAGGCAGTTATCACAGAATCATTTAGAATGATCTCGGAGATCATCAGGGTCTTTTCAGGGAGTTGTAGAGAGACTTGTAGAGTGTTATGGTATTAGCAAGCTGAGGGGCTTGCTTATGCACTACACCCACCAGTCTTTTGAGTTAAATTGCTGTTCCCATGTGTGTTACCTAGGTCTACCTTACCTTTGCAAGACCGTTGACAGAAAATGCTCATCTCCTGCTATGTTTTTTCTTTCCCTTATATTCAGACATGTTTATTTGGAAGCCTAATATTTACACGCTTAAGCAATTGGCTGCACATTAATTTTTTTCAGTCCTAAGTGCCAGATTGCCTGTTTACAACTTAACCTTTACTCGACCTGGTTCACAGCTTACTTTCTTGACTTATGGCCCTCAGCAGTTTTTCACCACCATTTGGCTCCAGCTGTTCTTACAAAAGGAGGCATTTAATTGCACCTTCCAGTCAGCCTCAGGGCTTGAAAACACTCATCAGTTTCAATCATGTTTGCAATACTCTATATAGGAGACAGCAGCTCTTAACACTTTGCAGTGTAATGTGTTTTCAGTCCTATATTTATGGGAAGTGCTTATATGGCATTCTTACAGGATTTAAAAAACCACATGGGAGAGGAAAGAGTGAGATTTTAAATTCTGATGGAGCTGAATAAGAACTATAAGCATTATGAATATGATAGGAGAAGAGGTGATTTCTGCAAATGCTGCTGTCCTCCAGCTACAGATCATTGCCCTCTCATGTCTGTTTGGTTGGAACCTGTCAATGGTTAGTTTGATTTTTATCATCTGTTCTCTAGTGCAAGAAAATAACTGAGGTATAGCTTTTTAATGCCTCTTGTGACTGTACAGATCTCCATCATATTCTTTTTCAATTGTCTTTTCTTCTGACTGAAGAATGTTTGTCATTCAAAAGCTGTATCTTATTTTTGCTTGTCCTCAACATCCTGCTCTGAACTGCTTCTGCTTATACTAAAGTGTTTTGAGAGGAGAGGACCAGGACTGCATGCAGAAATTTAGTTGTATTTTTCCTCTGTGATGATGATTGCTCATTTCCTGTTCTATATTCCTTTATGAGAGTTTTGATTTTGCCCTTCTTTGTTTGTTTGTTTGAGACTATGTATACTTGCAACTATGGCGTGTAATTGTCTATTGCAGTCTCAAGATCTTACTTGTCGATAGTAATGGTCAGCTCAAACTCCTTCACTTTATGTGGAAAATGATATATTTTTGTGTGCATGCCTGAAAGTTTATCCAAATGAGTTTCACTCATACCTACATTAAATTATTTGACAATGTAATGTCCAATAACAGAGTACGATTAAGACTTTCCTGCAGTTCTCCAGAGCAAGTCCTCATCTTCACCTACTTGAATAATTTAATCTATCAACCATCATACTTACTGTTTTCCTATTAAACACATTGTCTAGATTACATGTGAGCCTCTGAAACTGTCTGGCTCCTTCCCTGAATGATGAGAAGTGTCTGATAACTCCTACTTTGTTTGCTGTTCTCATAAATAAGGAGTTCACCTTTGAGATCTTCCCACTTGTTTTGGCTGCATGGTTTCTTTCAAGACCTTCAATGTAGACATTAATTGAGTATCTTCTGGACACACGAGTAGACTGTAGCCACCAGATCTTCCTCTGTCCTTTGGTACTTTTCTTTTTGTTTGAGACTGCTGCCTGCACTGGTTTTTTTTGCCAGCTTACGAGTAACCTTAGGTTTTTCCACCATATTTTGGCCCTCTCTTCCAAGCTCTCTAAATGTGCAATGCTGAACCAAGTAATAGGGATCAGAGGTTTTCTGGCTGAAAGGCCAGTTTATACAGCTCAGTAATCAGGTGGTTTTTCTTCTTCATCTATATCTCGTGGAACTTGGGTAAATTCCCCTCTCCAGCTGGATAGCTTAAAACCTGCAGAAGGAGATGCTGGTATCCACACTTTGCAGTCCAGCAGGATTGTTTAAAGCAGTATCAGTGGGAACAGTTCCAGGTTAGTCTCTGCAGCACAAAAGATCTACTGTGAGCCAGATCTGTGTTCAAGATGTATTTGCATTATGCAAGTATTTCCTGTTCAAGATGACTATTAATCAAACCAGACAACTCTTTTATAGCAAAAGCTTTCTCTGAAATTCATATTCAAGACATGGCATAAACTTATTTCATAAAAATGGGTGTTGATGGCTTAAAACAACAACAAAACCAAAACAACCTCCCCCCCACAAACAAAAAAAAGAAAAAAGCAAAAACAAAAAAAAAACCCAAAGAAATAAACAAAAAAACCCAAACCCACGAGAAAAGAAAAAAAGCAGAAAAAACCCCAATAAGAAAAAAAAAATCAGAGAGAAAAAGGTCTACTTCTGGAAAGTAGAATGGCATTCAGCTCTTGCATGGGCTCATTTTTATGCTTTTCCTTATTAATTAAGAGAATGAGTCTTAGGAGTGGCTGAGGGAGCTGGGGGTATTTGGCCTGGAGAAAGGGAGTCTCAGGGAGATCATATTGCTCTCTACAACTACCTTAAAGGAGGTTGTAGCCAGGTGGGGGTTGGTCTCTTCTCTCAGGCAATTAGCAAATGGACAAGAGGAAATGGTCTGAAGCTGTACCAGGGGAGGCTGAGAAAAAATTTCTTCATCAAAGGGTTGTCAGGCACTGGAACAGGCTGCCCAGGGAAGTGGTGTAGTCCCCATCCCTGGATGTATTTAAAAGACATGTAGATTTTGTACTTGGTGACATGGTTTAGTAGTGGACTTGACAGTGTTAGGTTTGTGCTCGAACTTGATCCTAGAGGTCTTTTCCAATCTAAATGGTTCTGTGATTCTGTAGTACTTCATATTTGTACCTAAAGATAACTGTGTTCATTTAACTTGAGAGCAGGTTCTACAAGAAGGGAAACATGATTTTATTTCAGAACTGCATTGTTGAGAGTGTAATGCATCCTGCACCATGAAAGAAAACCTCTTATTATAACTTTGTAATGTGTCAATAAGTCCCATTTAAAGATTACTTCTAATCATATCTGGATATGGAAGCTGTGTTAGGGAGTGTTAGTGACTTTGGCTTATAAACAGAAAAATGTACTTTCAGCCTGCAGGTGTCTGGTGCTTCTGCTTTCTGCACTGAAACATTGAATTTCAGTTATAGAAAAGTCACCTATGGGATGAGTGCCTGGTACCTGGAGAGCAAAACAACCACTGAACTTTAGTCAAAGTGTTTTTCCTGTCAGAGAGTTAAGAATCCCTAATTTAGAAAATGCATTTCACTTCTGAAGTATCTTCTGATCAGCTTTGTTGAACAGGACAACAGCCACTTTCCTGGAAGGTTTTTCCTATGCTGCATTTCTGTTCTGTAGCGGCTGTTGGTTGTGCAATGAGTGCCTGTCTGCATCCTTCCTTGCACCTGCCAGCCCTGTGTTCTCTTCTGCTGACAGTTCTGCAGCACTTGTTTCAAAAATATCTTCCTTTTAAAATTTTTTAAAAATTATTTTCCAGAATGAAGCTCAGCTACTCTATATCTGTCTCATCCTCGTCTCTCAGAAGGACCTCTATGGTTTCACACTTGAAAGGATACTGGAGGATTTCCCCTACCTGGGGCATTTCTTACAGCAGAACAGTTCCAGTGATACAGTGAGGAGGTGTGTGCCTGAGGAAAGGAGCTACACCACGTGCCTGTTTCCTTTCCCTACTGCTGCTGTGATTTTTCAGGCAGCAAAGCTTTCTTTTCCATGATTTTGAAGGCTCAGTCTGGGTGTTGCCTTTTGTAGCAGAGGGCGTGTTTTTCAAATTCTGGAGAGGAAGGAAGAGCAGAGGACCTCAGGGTAATAGCTGCCTGGCTGCAGGCCACAGGACTGTTCAGGTCTTAGATTCTTGTTGGAGTTACAGGAACGACAGAGCTGATATGTGGGATCATTTTTCTGAAACTGTCAAAGAAGTCCATCTATGCTTGGTACTTGACAGCTCTCTGGGAAACACTGTCAGACTGTGCTCGCTTGCAGAGCTCAAATGTGTGTTATGCTGGCAGTATTAATTCTGGATAGAGCAGTCTTACAAAGACATATTTTAGTCTTTTGGAAGTTATAGTTTAATCCATTCTCCAGAGATAGCATGGTCTTCTTAAAGCCTCAGCAGTGAGTTTTTACTTTCCTTCTCATCTGAACAGACTGCAGAAGGGCCAGTCCAATGTTCAAACCCCACCCTGCTCTAGTGCACAGCGACAGCAAGGTACTTAGTATCTAATGTGTACTGCGATTTTTAAATTATTTTTTTTAAAGCCAAGCCACTCCAACTTTATAATTAATTTTACAGAAGTATAAAAGCAAAAACTTTATCTATTCCTCCAGACAATTCCCTTGCCTAGCTTTCATTTGAATTGAAGCAAGGCTTGATCTCCTCCTCCAGCTCCTCCCCCCATCCAGTGGTTATAGCAGAGATTTCCTCTCATTAAGTGAACTTCAGATGGAGCCCACCCTCAAATAAAAATCCAAACATTTTGCTTTGTTTTGGGCAAAGGAGGCAGGGAGGCATGTAAAAGACAGGAGAAAGACAAATAGCCTTTCTAAACAAACAAAGGATAATTGCTCTCATAAATGTGGGTCCTCATAATTTAAGAGCAATAGTTTATATACTTGGTAAGCCTTATAAACAGAGAGAGGAGACAAGGGCCAGAGTTGTGTTCAATAAAAGGTCCAACTCAACAAGGCCCTTGATTGTTAAGTTGTGTGTTTTGTGAGCCTCTGCCAAGTTTCCTTGCTAGCAGGGCTGTGCTGTGTGCTGATAGCTGCACAGAAGAGCAAGCTCTGGGAGCTCCTCTGCAGTGTCCTAGGAGTGGGAGAGTGCCCTGACTGAGAGCATTTAGAGGCAAAACCAAGCCATCCTGCAGGTGGCAATTCTCTGTTGTGGTATGCAACATGATATTTTGGGGTTGGCAGGTAGAAGGTTCGTGTAAAAAGCCTAAATCTAGAACGTGTTTATCGTACAGTATATAGAAAATTAGAATGTGTCATGTATTGGCCGGATGGTAGAAACCAGTCGTAAAGGCTTTAACCTCACCACAGCCACTAACAGTAGGTAACTCCATATCTTAAGGAAGGCTGGTTAATTTACCTGCTTTGATTTCTCTCTCTTATTTTTCTTTTACATTTTTTTCATAAGATTTCAAAGCAGCTAATGAAGGAATGTGAAACAGTATTCCTGTTAAACAGATTTTTATTGTGATTATTGACTTACTAGGAGAATCCTTATAGCATGTCTCAGCTTGGATATATTCTGTCATACAGGTAAACAAAACTTGAACTGAAAATTTAAACTGTTTTAAATAATGAACCTTAGGGTTGCCAGGTTTTTCGGGGCTGCATGTGAGAACCTGGTGATTCCACACTGTGCACAGTGGTGTGCCCAGAGGGTTGTATTTCAAGTCTGCTACCACCTCTAACTTGAGGTGTTAATGTGTTTGTTGTATAGTGCATTAGCTTCTTTCCTGAGCACCTGTGATCTGCTTGCTTTTGCTTTACTTTTTTTCCCATTAAACTAGAACACTTTGTATCTGTGTATTCAGATTTTATCTGCTGCAACTACTGCCTGTGATGGCAAAGAATTTACACTTGGCTCTGGCTGCATGGGTTTTACTACTGGTACTGGGAAACAAACAACAGGTTGCATTTCAGCAACTGTACCCGAATGCTCAGACTTGTAGAGGGACCTCGGGACAGAAAAAGATGCATGGCTGGGTGAGCACAAATATTAGATGTGTTGCAGTATGTCATATTCTGCATGATATTCGTGGGATGCCTAACACAAGTTGGTGGCACCATGTGGTTGTGCCAGTGTGTTATATTCCTGTGAAGGAAGAAATCTTTCTGCCTCTCTGTGAACCTCACTTGCCGTCAATGCTCTGGTACCAGAATGTGCAGTTGCAAGGAAGCAGACCTGTTCTGTGACCAGGTTGGGCTTGTTGTCTGAGAGCTGCCACTCAGGCTGCTGAATGACTCCCGGTAACTAATTAGATGTGATAGAAGTAAGCTGACAGTGCTTTGGTGAGGAGCACCAGGACAGGTAATTCTGTGGCATGACTGACGTAGTTTGGGTGCCTGTCAGCTGCTTTGAGAGCATGGGTGTCTCAAAGTGCCCTGAAGCTCCTTTGGAGCTCTGTCCATGTCACCAGGATCAGCTCAGTGCCAGCTGCAGAGGAGGCTGCTCACCCCTGCTGCATGCCCTGGCTGGCCACGTGCCGAAGCTGGAGAGCTTGGAGGGTACTGATGGGGAGCACGAAGTCGAGTGTCTGAGATCTCCTGTTCAGCTGTCAAAAGAAGACAGGCAATTTACTTTCTCCCAGTGGTGAATCTGTCAGATGCAGCAGTGTCAGGTCTGTTGCTTGAGCTTCTCCCGCCCAGACTCATAAGATTTGCCTAGATGTCAAAACATGTGCTGAGGAAAGTCTCAACAATACATTTGATGCGGTGTTTCTTTTGGATACGGTCTTTTAAAAGAAGCAGAATATGAATTTACATCAAGGTTGCCAAGACATCCAACAGCTTCTGAATTCCTTGTATGTTAGTGCAATGGTTATTACGGCTTATTTTAAAGTATACAATTAAATATAAACTGAATTTCCTAATCCAGTTTATATTGGTTACGACATAAGAATAAACGTCTGGCTTCATCCTCTGGCTCCACTCATCATTATCTGTATGACATTTTTGACATCATATTGTGCAGTGGAGTTATGGGTTTTAACAGAGGGTGCAAAAAAGGGAAAAGAGTGAAACAGCAGCACTCTTTACACCATCGTAGCTGACAACAGCTCAGTGCTCGTATCATCTGAAACCACGGTGCTTCCCATGATTTCGGAAAGGGTCCCATTTCCCCAGCATGTCTCCCACAGCTGCAGCTCTCCCCAGCTCTGGGCCACGCTCCACATTTTCCACAGTTGGGAGTTCTGGTCCTGCGTTAGTGCATCCCCAGGTTGCATCGCCTCATGGGCTGCGCTGGAATTCACCTGAAGACCTGCTAGAATCTAAAGTCATTCTCATGGTTTATCGTGTCTGTGCTTTTACCACTCTGCTGAAAGGGGAGAATAAGTGTTTAATAAGAGAGAATTTGATTAAAACGTTGGTACAAGCCTGAAAATAGTACTGCAGTTGTGCCTCTCATAAGTTACTACAGCTCCAAGTAGCATTACTCCCAGGAAAGTGAGAAGGGCCATTGCCTTGTTGAGTTACAAGGATATGCTGGACGCACACTAGAAGCTGTTTTCCTTGCAGTGTAAACTTAACAGTTACAATATCTTGGTAGCTTGTCTTACAGTTTGCAACTCGTGTCCATCTGTTTTCTGAGCAGTGCTATCATGAAGCGTCTCCATTTTAAACAAAGCAGATGAAACCCCTGTGAGTGCCCCTTATTGCAAAGCTATATTCTGTGGCTTGCTTAATTAGTTTTTCATTAATTTTAGCATAATAAGCTAAATTTAACCCAGTTTAAAAAATAGTCCTTACCACTGTGCCAGTGGGTGCTTGGCTTTTTTTCATACTCATCTATTGTAGTATGCCAATTTCTGATCTTACATATTTTAACACAGAAGAAAAGAGAGAAAGTTATTAGGGTAAAATCATTCCAGTTTAATGGTATGATTAGAATATACTCGTAAGGAATTTGATACCTTGTCCTAGAAAAATGTTTTATATTATTTAATTGTCTTTAATTTGGTTTCCTAATTATATTAGGTGCATATTATGAAGTTTTCCCTGGCACACACTTTTATAGATGAAAGGTAAGCTTTTTATTCAGTCGTAGCACTTCTGTGGTTTCCATTACTTTCCATAGTTAGTAAGAAAATTCAAAGCCGCTGTTGCATTTCTGGCCATCTGTAATTATAGTAGACTGCCTATGGGTACAGGCAAATGTAGCTATATATGGAAATAATGCACATATATGTATGGAGAGATAATTAGATTATACCAAGGTTGTGATTCCCTGCAGGAGAACCCAGGGTCTGAATCAGCTGCAAGAACATGATCCCTCATTGCAGGTGTTCAGCAATGTTGCTCCACTCTGCAGCGCTACCAGTGCTCCACAAATCCACAGTGACATCTAGGTTGCTTTTGGAGTTTGTCCACACCTTTTCTAAGGAATGGCTTGTTGCAGCTGGTTAAACAACACTCTTTAATCCCTAGCTTTATTTTGAAATTCTTGTCAACACGTGATATAAATCAGTTTTCTCATCTTTAAAAGTATAACAGAAACAAACAAGAGCAAGTGATGAATCACGTGCTCCAGTGGAGTGCTATTCAGTTCACATAGCTTAAACTAAAATTAGGATCAAAGCAGTTTAATAATGGCATGAATTTAATCAGTAGTCAATGAACTGCTCATCTGGGATCAGCACCAGTAGTGCCACAGATAAATTACAACCCTGAACACTGAAATAATGTTAATTAGCACTTATAGTAAACAGCTTTAACTGAGCCCCAAAAGTTATGGACTCTCTTCCACAAGTACACACACATACTCTACCAGCATGTGTGGGTAACAGCCGCCCCCCTTTCCGCTTCTGAAGTGCACCCATATCCTGCAGGAGCTGTGGGTGCTCTCACCTCCTGGGACCCAATGGTGTTCCCTGTTGTTGGTGAGGCAGCGCCCAAGAGCTTGGGTGCACCCTGTGAGCTGTGGGTCTTGGCCTGCAGCAGCTTGCCTGAAAGCAGGCAGCTCCTGGCCTCTGACTAAGAGGCTGCTCTGTCTGACTGATGATTTTCTTCATTGTTAAGGTGACTGGTCAGAGATGACGGGTTTTGTACGTTTTAACATGATCAGTATTGGGAAGCACACCCTGATTTTGTGCTTTTTACACATGCACACTACCAATGGTTCACTCACATTCCTTTCTTCAAAGGTGGTGTCCCAGACCATTTGCCAAGGTTGGGCCACACCATCACCATCTGTTCCTAGATCTCACTTTGTTATCATCATTAATCTTCTGCTGCATAGGCAGGGCATAGAAGCACAGCCCCCACCCCTACCTTTGTGTACAGCAAGGCTGATAAATGCTGTTCAAGTGTGATGAGATTGCTTTTTGCTCTTGAGAGTTGGGAGTTTTTCTATAAACAAAAATCTGAATTCCCTTCAAGGAGCAAATATTTGTTCAGAGAAAGGCTGGCAAGCTTGCTGCGATGTACTGCAGAGAGATGAGGCTTTGTTGTGTTACAAGGCAATTTGCCTAAGGGGCAGGCTCTGCCAGCTGTAGTCTCAGCTAAAATAATTTATTCTGCCCGAATTGTTCCCCAGATATGGCTTCACTTGCATGAAGCTCATTATAGTCAGTAAAGCAGACTCAGTAGCGTCGCCAGTGAGTGCTGTAGATATAGAAAGTAATGCAGAGAAGTGACTGCTTCACCGGGGTGTGCAGGAACCATGGCTCAGTCCCAAGGCAGGCATCCCATGTGTTCTGGAGCAAGAAAGAGCTGATGTCCATGCCTAATGGTCAGCCCTCATGGCTGGAGGCATTGTGTGCCTATTTGAAGCCTTTTCTTATTGTGGTGTTCAAATGGTTTCTGGCTGGTTTATAACATAGCAGATCACTTGGGAATGTATTGTTGCCTTCCAGAGCTTATGAAATAGAAATTTATAAATCAACAGAGGCCATTCAACATAAAAGCCTTGTGAGTCAAATATCACTTCAGCAGCAAGCGTGTTTGTTACATCATTTCAGTAAACTCAAAGCTTTGTAAAGTCTTTCCTTAAAAAGGTGGGATGATGAAGGCCAGGGTTTGTTCAATAAGAGGTGATGCTCCGTGTGACCTGTACAGTCCGTCCTTGTGCTCTGCTCTTCAGCCCTTGTGAACAGCCACCTTTCTGTAAGGTATGAGCTACTTTTGTGCCAGGATTTTATGAGTTAAATCACAGCCTCATGCTGCAGCGGCAGAATTCAAGTACTGCGAAAGTCACATGAGAAGCAGCTTGGTGGAGAGATTGTTTTCCGTCTCCAGGTTGATGTACAGACACCCCATTTCAGCAGGTAGTGAACAAAAGACCCATTTCATGTGTTATAGAGATGGTCCTAGGGAGAATTTTAATTCCTGAGATTCAAACGAAAGGACTTCAGTGCTCTAGTGTAGAGATACCTCTGTAGACATAAGCAGCCACATGCACTGTGTCATGGAAAATGTTCTAGTTCAGTGCTTTTGCCACCTCTGTTTCCTTCCATGTATCATGTCGAAACAGTCAGTCCAAACTGAACAAGAGGCATGTCTTGTGATAGACACCTATTCCCACAAACTAAGCGATGATCAGGAATTGGCAACAGATTTTGCTGTCTCCCAGACTGGGTAAGATATTAAATAGTGAAAACACCAACATTTTGTACTAGTTTTTGAATCACCCTCAGCATTACCAAAGTATTTTCCTGAATTGTGTGTAATACCAGTAGTATCACTGCCTTGCGCACAGCTCATATGCTGTAAATGGAATTAAAATGACAGAGCAAGTAAGTGTATAACTGGATTATAGCAGATTAGTGGCCCAGTGTTTGTAATCTCATCTCACTTCTTACTTCAGCATTTCTCATACTGACACTTTTGCAGTGTCGTGTTCCTATACATGGTTCATGCTATAAATAGTCATGGATACAGCATGAGTGGAGTGTAACTTAGTATGATGAAATGAGGGCAATACTTTCCAGCCAGTTACTGATGTTATAAAAGTCTCTTTGCCACAAATACAAGAGAGAGAGAGTGAAGTAACCTGGCAGTGTTTCAGATTTAGTATATGGTGAGAGGAGTTGTGATCCTGTGAGATGCTGGCTGCTCTGAACTTAGAGTAGCCTCTGGTACTCTGCACATCCTAGGAACTACTTGGCTTCCAGGTACTGCAGCATCAGCTTCTTCGCTTGTAAATTCAGTGAGCTGGAAAATGTGAAGTCACTACATGCTTCTAAATGTTTCCTAATAAAAATGCTTTTTACCTTCTCATTAAAAGTTTTTAAATACAACTTTGTGATCTCTCTTTATTGGCTGTGTTCCATGTTTCCAAATTATACTGAAGAATGCTAGCAATACATTTTTATAATTTTTTTGTTTGTTTGCATTAGTGTTCTGCTTGAAGTCTTGTGCAGTTAGGAAGGAGATGATGAAGTAAGACATTGCTATAATTTCTCCACCTGAAGCCTCAGTACCTAGTGGAACTATAGCGCGGTGTTAAATGTCTTCTCCATACCCCAAGCCTCATTACATGTACATTAATTTACATCACACATCCTGTAAAGTCAACATTGTCATCACTTCACTCCTTAAATATGATAGTACAGCAGTTGGACAGTGCTTTTCCCTCTCTGAAAGAGTATAACTTTGCCCCATGCTTTGTGTCCATCAACTTCACTTCTGAAGCAGGTCTTATAAGGATAAGTGTCAGTTCAACTGGCGGTGGTCTGAGGGTGGATTCACTAGGATTTCAGTGCCAGTTTAGTAGTTCTGGTAGTCCTTGTCTCCAAGCTTAGCACAGTGCATCCCACCAAGAAATCTGTGGCCTCAACTCTACCAAAAGGAGAGCACATGCTAATTTTTGTACACCAAGGAGGAAGATTGGCAGTGGAGTGTGCTGCCCAGGAGTCTCAGAACTGAGGCCAGTGAATGCTCCGTCTCAAACTCAAGTTGTAAGTTACAAGGATCTTTGGTCTATTCATTGTATTGTGAGAAAAAAAAAGACCATCTTGAGGAATTTTCACTGAAGTTCTGGAGACTTATCAGATCCTGTAGGAGCAGAGTTTAATATGCTCCTGTGGATCATGTGCATTGCAGTGAACTTCATCCTCTTTCCTCCCAAAATGGAGAATGATCTGTATTTTATGAATAGCGTACAAAATCTGTAAGTCGTGTACTGAAACAACTTTGAAAAAGCTGTAACAAGGGCATTGCTTCTCAGCCCAAAATGTGTATCTGTGCCAATGATGAAAATAAGCATCAGTGACTCCTTCATTTTTCACCCCCCTGACAAATTCTTTCAGTAAGAGTCTTACTTCTTTGTTTTAGAAAGACCAGGACGGCTAACAAATCAGGGCTGGCTGATGATAAAGGGTGGGAAAGTTCTTGGGTCATCCTGTATAAACAAAATCTTAAAGCAGAATTTTCTTCATAGATTAATTCCTCTATTATTGTGTTTTGGTTTGGTTTCTTTTTAATCTTGCTGCTTCCTAGAAAGTTCTAGATGTCAATCCTAACCCACTCAGCCTATGCCTTGACCTATTTGTGTACCGTGTCGTAATTTTTAACCCTTAGCTACAAAGATTTCTCTTAATCAAACCTAGCTACTGCTTCTTCTTACGTAGCTCTGCAAGTACAGTAACCTTTCCATCACCTGTGTCTTCTATCCACATACGTTGGAGGTCATGGTACATATTAGCATATCCTTTTTGATCTTCAGCTGCACAGGTCAAGCTCACGTAACCTTTCCACTCAGCGTCTGAGAACTAGCACATTTATTATGACATTTTCACAAGGGTTTGATTTGCTTTAATTAGGCACAGTTTGTTCTTCTGTGCAAGGCCTCAAAAAGAGGACCATTGTTAAATTCAAGTGAATTGGTAAACACAGAATGATTAAGTTTAGAAGGGACTCCTGTACATCTTCCCATCAGGTATGTATACATGTTCGTGAGACCACCCTGACAGGTTCCCATTTTCCTTGGACCTTGTGAAGATAAGGGCCTTTCTCTTCATCTTCCTCTTTCTTTGTCAAAATGTCTAATATTTCGTGATTCCAAATGCTGCTTTTGCGGCTGTCCTGTCTTTAAGTCTACTCCCTGAGATACTGCCATAAGCGGGTGATAATAGATCTGAGGATAAACGTAAAATTCCATGTAGAGCTAGCGATGATGTTTTAAATAATTAGCTTAGGTTAACATGAAAGAGACTGAAAGATTTAGATAGCGCCAGAGTTCTTGCTTTGAATAATAACTCAGCAATTGTGTAGACGTAAACATCACATTTTCTTTTTTTGCGCATTGATTTTGAGTTAATGAAATCAAAGTGACATTGAAAGAGTCAGTGAATAATTTTGTTTATCTCGTTTCAGTAAATTGAAATCACAATTAATTGAAAAGGAATAATTACAGTCAGTTCATATTTTATGCACAATAAAGCAGTTACTTATTGTAGCGTTCAGTAGACTGGGAAGTTATTGAAGTTGCCATAAATACTGAGTGCTGAATTCTTGATTTACTTGCATGTATGTACATCTGATACTGCTCAAATGTCAGAGTACCATATGCTGTTGCGTGTAAATAGCGATCTGCAATTTATACAGCATAAGTCACAGACACAGCAATTGAACCCTCAGACGGCAGGGCTGGGTTTCAGAGAGTGGCTAATGCCCTCTGAATGCTTTTGCAGTCATGAGTACCATCTTATGAAGTTTTGACACAGTCTGGGACTGCTTCACACTGCTGGTCAGGAATCCATGTAACGTAGTGCAGTTGGGCTTGAGCCAGTTACATTTTTCTAGGAGAAGAAAGCTGCCAGTGGCCATGTCTCTTTCCCAGCTTAACTCCCAAATTTCCCATAAACAAAATTTTAATCCTTGCGGTTCTGAATAAGCACTATGTGCTTGCTCAGTGCGTTGCTGTGCGTGCACTGTGTGTGTTTGTAACAAGAGGGGACTGCTCACTGTCACTCCAGGGCTCTCATAACGTGACGTGTTTATTATGAAAAAGCCTCGGTTTATGTATCTTTGTTGGAGAGATGCTGGATCAGTTAGATTGAGCCGGTGTTGTGGGTTTCTGCTTTGGAGGCCTATGTTTCTTTTCTTTCATCCTCTCCAGAGTGTTCCTCTCACCCAGGTCCCAAAGGTGATTCGCTGGGGAATTGGCTTTGGCCAGCTCTTTGCTGAACGCATTCCTTTGTCTGTACATGTAGTGGCAACATTGTGGGTTTGTAAGAAATGCAAAACTGTGGATTCAGTGAAGTTTTCTACCATTCCTTCAAAAAGCCCTGGAGACCAGCTTTGTTTTTCTCAGTTTGGCTGTGTGTCAGAAGGGAGGAGGGATGCAACCCTAGAAACGAGGTATTTACCCTCAAAACCCAAGAGTGCTTGCCAGGATACTAGCAGGTGCTTTTGAAGCAATCTCATTCCTGGAAAAGAAAATAAACATTGAAAACTGAGGTGTAAATGGATCTGAGCTGATCAGGAGCAGGTGTTGCAGGTCAGCCTTTAGTTACACTTCGCACAGTTCTACTGATTTTTTGTAATCCGTGGACATCCTACAGATGGATGCAGGCAGGGCTCCTAGTCTGCAAAAGCGTAAGTCTGGGAGTAAACATCTCATTTGTAAAGTCAGGAAAACTGTTACTGCCTCAGTGTAATTCTCCTACGGGATAGAAGAGAGCTCACCGAACTCACCCTGGAGTGAGCAGTGACATGGTAACTTATGCAGTTTTTTTAGATGAAGGTTGTGTTCTCTTGTCTTTTTGTTGCTGTTTCATTTTCACTCACTTACTGGTAGTTTAGCTGGTAGAGGGATGTGCCTACTGCTCTGGCACATGACTCATCAGCTGGGACACCAAGTGGGCATTTGCAGGTATCTCATGGACAATCCATAACAAGCTGGGCTGAACCAAGCTGAGTTGGGATTGGCTTTACCAATTGGGTTTTGGGTTTGTTTTCTTATTTTTAATCTAGAGGTCTCTTTTTGTGCTGTGTACAACTTTGTCCCATAATTTGCAGATTTATCTTTTCCAAATTATCAGCAAAGACTACGTTTTCAAAGCCTGAATTTATTTTAGGAAGGGTATTTGTACTATTCTAAATTACATTGATTTAATGGATCATTAGCATCTGGAGAGAGACTATTTACCAGAGCATATAGAGACAGGACAAGGGGAAATGGCTTCAAAGTGAAAAAAGAGTAGGTTTAGATTACATATATGGAAGAAATTCTTTACTGTGAGGGTAGTGAGGCAATGGGACAGGCTGCCCAGAGAAGTTGTAGATGTCCCATCCCTGGAAGTGTTCAAAGCCAGGTTGGATGGAGCTCTGAGCAATCTGTTCTAGTAGAAGTTGTCCCTCCCACAGCAGGAGGATTGGATCTAGATGATCTTTGAGGTCCCTTTCAACCCACCACCATTCTATGATTCTGTGATCTGAACTTGAGTAATAAGAGAGAAGAACAATTTTACGGCTTTAAATCTCTCATTACCATTTATTCTTCTGTTTAGCATACTGCTTACCATTTGTTTCTCCAGTTTTGAAGGTCAGATCCTGGATCCCCTGTTAATTTGAAAGTTAGTAATTTCTGAGAGCTGCATGCTTTTAAAATGCCAACAGTTAATTATGGAAAACAATGTTCTTTTACACAAATAATTTGTTTATCGTGAATATGCTGGAAACAGCCATTCTTGGGGGAATTATTTGTCTACTGCAGTGTTTGCTACCAACTGGATGCAAGTCCTCTTGATTATACAACAAAGTGATTATATTGTCAGCTTTTCCCAGAGGCAAACATTCCTCTGCTTTGTATATTATTTTCCGTTTAGAGTCATGCACATCTACCAGAACTACACTTCAAAGTTCTGCAGGTCCCTGTGGTTTTGATCCACATGAACTGAGGATTTTGAAAATATTTCTCTTCCATAAATTTATTCCACCAACTTGTCTTGAAGTTCTGTAATAATGTAAACTGATACATCTTTTATTCCAAATTCTCCCATTTTTGAGAGGTGAAATAGTGGAACACCTACAGTTGTCTGGAGCAGCTGATTGGATTTCTGCATTTTGAAGCTGGGAGACGTTAAGCAGTTGTTCCAGTTTTCTGTATAAATTGCAAAGATACATTTGCATCAACGCAAACTGAATGTTTATCATTCAAAGATAGAGTAGGATCTGTTTGTCCCATCTCAGTGTCACTCTAAGTGACTGGTTCTGGCCATGTATGTGTAGCTTGAGAGCCACTATTAAGCAGTGTGCACTCATCTTTTCTACATTTATGTAAACTTGGTATTAAATGAAAAATAAAGAACAATAGATTTAAAAAGTGGAACACAGTAATGTAGATGTGGTCCAGTCAGGTGGAAAAATGTTTTACCTGACATAATTTTGACCTTGCAGCATGTTAGAGTACCTCAAAGAAAAGGCAAGATATAGTTGTAAGCCTGTTTCACTGAAGCGAGTCATTCTCTGGATAAATTGGGAAGGTTTTTTGTATTCACCAGGATGGAGTTCCTGGGCTAATTAAGGCTGTCAAACTTACCAGGAGAATAGAGAGAGATGATGGCAGGATTTTTAGTATGATTTAAAATTAAGCAAACTTGCTATCTTTTTGTTGTCTTATTTAAACCTTTATATAGAAGTATGTTGAAGATGCTTTTTCATAAGCATCTCGTAAAATGATTATTTTCGTTTTAACTACATTTGGTTTGCACATTTCAGAGCAATGCATTGAACAGCATGGATCCCCGTAGGTGTGATAATCCTGAAAGTGGGGGATGATGAAATGCAACGTCTGGTCCATTGATAATCCAGCCCTGAAAATCCAGCAGGGCACAAGATGCCTCTCCTCAAAGTGGTATGGAATAGGTTGGGAGATGATAAGTCATAAGTTGGAGGAGGTAGACAGGGGCTTCTTCTGACCGGTGGGTTTATCCACATTAGCATTTTTGTTCAAGTCCAAAGCTCACTTTTGAAATGCCTCTCCTTCTTACTCTGTTTTAGTAACCACCACGAGGTATATGAACCCAGTTATACTCAGGCAACTAAAGCAAAACTAAAGCAAAAAAATATGTTCTGGCAGTACACCTAAAGCACCAAAGGCAACCCCTACTGAGCATTCAGGGTTGGGGATTAAATTAAATATTGGCAAAAAAATAACACCCGCTTCCCAGGCCTGTGGATGTTGAATTTTCAGCAATATTAGTTTTGCTCCACAGAACTCCTCTTTCTGGGCTGCACTCCTTGCTAATGTAAATATAAACTAGCTCAGCTGGAGGAGCTCCCTGGCATGCCATAAAGAGTTGGGAGAGCATCTGACCTGAAGGATTTAAGCTGAGCTTGTACTGAAGCACGTGTGGAATTCATTTTGGGATACATATTTTCTGAACATGGAAAAAATGCACCTTCCAATCCATCTCTATGTAACGCCCCACAATGATGCACTGTAAAACCCTTTTCTCAGAGCTGATGTGCTAGTATCATCGGTGGTACTCAAGGCTAAATTAAGATGCTTTGACTTCCTAAACTAATAGTGAATTACTTTTTTTACTTTTCCTCCCCCTCAGTCTTTGTATTTTTAGCTCTGTTCAAAAATATGGGGATAAAATGAATTCCTGCCAAGTGGCAGGGGACAAAGTCAGTAGGGGGGGAAATTAGTTCCAGCTTTCGACAAATACATTGTAAGGAAGAATTATTTGCTTAATAAAACTATAATGATTACTTCACTTGCAATGCTGTTTGACTTTAAGCATCTATTGTGACTATGCCAGGAATGCAAGATGAGGTCTCCAAATGTATGTAGAGGAGTTTATAGGCTAAAGAAAACTGGAGCTCAACATCACAGGGAAGTTATACCAGTATAATCCAAGGTGTAAAGTGTCACACAGAAACTACTATGAAATGGCTCCAGATTTAAGTTAACATATCCCTCTTCCACAATGCCTCTAGTCTTATACAATAGGTACAGTTTCTTATTACATTCTAAAGGAGGTTTTTAAAAACCATAAAAGGTTATTTCAAGTTCTGTGGAACTGTTCCTTCCAAGACCATGTGGATGTGATTACTTCGTGAGCTCCAAGCTTGCTCATTCTTACACCAACAAATCGAGCTTTGCCACAGGTCTTTACTCTCAAAACGAGAATTGCATGACTGACAAGATCTCACAGGATAAGAAATTAGTTTTCACCTTTGCCAGAGTGTTTCTGTTCCTTTGACCTCAGTTTTCAATCTAATTTTCTCTTTCGGCAAAAATAAATTGTCTGGCGAGAGGGAAGCAGTAGCTGTAACCCATCTCAGGTTTATTAGGACTTTTGCATGTGTGTATTGGAAACAAGCCAGTGAAATACGGAGTAAATTAAATCATGATAAGGTGGCCACTGAAGGGGAATAGTATTTTGTGTAGTTATCACTCTGAGTCTTTGTCAGCTGTGATGACGTTTCAGGAAGAACCCTTCAGAATCACAGAATGTGCTGATTTGGAAGGGACGCACAAGCATCATTGAGTCCAGCTCTTAAGTGAATGGTCCATACAGGGATTAAACCCACAACCTTGGTGTTACCAGCACCATGCTCTGACCAACTGAACTCGTCTCATCTGCAACAGCTCACAATATTTGTTAACAGGTTGCCAGACTGTCCATTGCTCTCTAGGAACCACCTGTTTGAATTGAATTGAGACACAAAATTACCAATATATGGAGAAATGGGTTAAAATTTATGGCACTGGAGCTGCAGTATATTTGGAAAACTGAAAACTAACACACTTTGAGAAGGTTGCTCAGTACTCAAAATACTCTTAAAAAAGTAGATTAAGGAGAGAGAAAACATAGCAATCTCTAAGGAGACAGCTGTAGGGAAGATGAATGGATTCTATAAACACAGATGAAGAAAATAGATGTCCAGGTGCTGTATGGGACATGGGAATCTGGGCAATATATTGAGTCACATAGTGAAAATGCATCAGCCTTCTGAGACTGTTGGAATCTGGAAGGTTGAAAATGCGGTTTCCATGAAATATGGGTGCGAAGGACTCCACTTTCACCACTGCTGGTGAGGTTGGGTGGCGTGTGGTGCTCAGTTTGGAGCATTGCGCTTTAAGAGAAAAACACACAGATTGGAGAAAATGTAAAGGAAAAGATAGAAGAAACTGGAAATATTAGTAATGTGACTGATAAAAAGAAAGGCAAATGCATGTCAGAAATCCTTACAGGGAGCATGAAGACCTCATTCTTCATAAGCATGAGGAGAGGGGGCAAGAAACAGCTCCTTATATGAGCCAAATAAGAGGAAAAACTTAGAAATTTGATACAGTGACAACACTGGAACAGGCACCTCAGCGAGCTGAGTAATAGCTGCCCCTAGCAGTTAAAAACAAGGCAGACATGCGCATAAGAGATGGTTTAAGCGCAGTTAGTGTTCTTGGAGAGAGAGGAGAGAGCTCATTCAACTTTATTTCTCATTCTATATGTTCTTTATTGTAAAAGGCTGCAAAATCATGTAGGTATCTCCACCGGGCAACCCTTTCCTTCTGGCATTCTTGACCGCTGCAGCCCCACACAAGTTTGCCTGTGAGTTTTGTTCCAGCTGCCTCTTTGCTATCTCAGACTCTCCAGTTCCTCCCAGCCTCCCTGGGACTGGGAGGAACCAAGGTCAGTAGGGTAACTTATCCTGAGAGAAATGCCTGAGGATGTTTGAGATGTGGCAGATGCTCTTTTTAAATTCTTTTTTTTTTATTTTTGTAGGTATCACTTTTTTCTGGAACTTTGTCCATACTCACGGTCTTGGAAAGAAAATGACTGTGTTGTAGCCTGCTGTCCTAGCTAACTTCTTTTCCTACTCTCCTCTAAGGACACACAGCCATATTTGAAATCTGTCAAATTCAAAAGTCTCACCTTGAATGAGTCCACGTTGTACCCCCTGCAGAAGCCTCTGTTCCCCTTTGCACCGTTGATTGTAGCTGCTACAACCATTCAGTTCCCACTTTCCCCAGTCTCTGTAAAAGGAGTACTTACTTGGCATGCCTGAGGTTGATGGTATTGTGGTAAAAATGTGAAGTCTATACCCAGACTGCACTGCACTTAGTAAAATATGTAATATCTATGCAACACTTATTGTAGAGATGCTAAGTCAGTGAAGTTTTGGCACTCTGTAAAATGCTTCTTGCAAACATCACTCTGCAGCTAATGTTTACAAAAATGACAGTTGCTTTTTATTTTTCTATACTGACTTTTCAGAGCTTGAACACAGTTTGGTTTATTTCTTACCTTAGTTTTGCTAAAAACATCAGTAATGACAGCAGATCAACGCGGAGAATCCTTTTCAGTTGTCAGATAAGAATCTGAAGTTTGATTGATATTTGCAAAATTTTCATTTTAGTTTTGTTAGTTTGAAGAGCTCAGTATAGTATTCACTTCAAAAAAGACTCATTCACAATACCATAGTGGAAGGTGTGGATGAATGGAGTCATGTCTTAAGCATGGAAAATGGTTCAATCTTAAAAAGTCCATGCTGGGATTCGGACATCAAGTGTCCCGTGTTAGTGTGCATTGCTGGAGTAATGGAAATACAACATTGTTTTCTCTCTCTCTGGTTTTGAAATCAGAGGCTGCATGTTATTGTCAATGCCAGAAGGAATGGAGACTAGATCTTGGCTTAAATCTTATATATTTAAAGGTTTTCTGTTCCCAGATGTAAGTATTAATTGGGAAACAAACTGGGGAGAAAGAATCCTTTAAAATAAACCAGATTCCTAATGGAATAAGAAAACTCCCTCTGTGTCAGCTTTTATGGTTCTGTTTCTGGCACAAATGTTTTGAGATTTCTTTAAAGATTGTTAAGAAATTTTGTCTTACATCAACAAACAACTTTCAGAGCTTGATCAAAGCTTTAATAAAAGGCATCTTACACAGAAGATTGGAGGCAAAGGGGCAAAAGAGTTTGCAGAGAGGGAAGTGCAGGGCTGCTTTCTAAATTGCTTTTACTTTCTAAGATCACCAAAATTCAAGCTGCATTTCAGGCTTGTAAACAATTGAGTTTACAGGAGAAATGCTTGTATAGGGCATGTGTGTGTATAAAGATGTGTATTGAGAACTGTAATCAGCAACTTCATTTGTACTTGCAGTGTTGTGTTTATTAATGTTACACTGTCATTAAGTTGCTCTTTCTCAGACTGCCCCAGCCTGTTGGCTAGCACTCAGTAAACGGTGAAGAACAAAATTCGAAGGAAACTCCTAGAGGCTGAGATAGATAGTGCTATAGAAAGCCCCTCCCAAAAACAATAGAAAAGTCTGGAAAATGTACAGTAGACCAAGTGTTTTGCTGAAGTTTTAAATGCTAGCAAAAAGCTTTCCAAGTTTTTCCTGGCAATAAGGCTCCCGGACTCACCTGCTTTTTTTTTTTTTTGTTTCTCCTTAGGGGTGTACAGCGAACAGTAAGCAGGAATACCTCTCTGTAGAGTTCAGCTGAGCTACCAGCAAAATTCCTGTCTGAGAGCATATTGCATTACGGGCTCAGCAGACCAATAATGTGCTCGCAACTCCCTTTTTTAAACACAATGACAACACTACGGTCTTTTTCCACAATACTTTGTGGTGGGAAGACAGGGTGCATGTGTATGTGTCTGTCTGGGAGTCCATACCCCTAGGATGGAGGGAGCAAGTTTCACATGATGCACCTTCAGGACTGAAGGGAAAGGAAATACACGATGCACATCTGGAACTGCTAGTAATGAGAGAATTAAGAGAGCACAAAGAAAACACGGAGCGTACATATAAAACAGAAGGTCAGGCCTTTTTTAGCTTGAGGTCTAAGTTAAAAAACACGTATTGGTAATTCATTACACACCCAGAATGTCTAAGGTATTGATTATTCACAGTGCCCAGGAGTGATGAAGGAATGCCACTTCTGATCCAAAAGGAGTGGAGATTAGCCGTATTAGCTTGGTGTATTGCTCACCAGGGGAAGGGGGGGAGGATCGTGGAGTATGAAAAGCTTTTTTATGCTTAAGTAGAAATGGAAACTAAGGAAGACTGTAGCCCTACAGAAATTTTAAGGTGTTTTCAATGATAACTGACTAAAAATGTATGTTTTCCAAATATGCTGTGTCTTACAGAAGGTACTCATTCCCACAGGACTAAAAATTGTTTAAAGCAGATGTTAATAATTCAAACTTTTTGATTTTGATTTTAATTCTATTTTGTGGAATAGAAACAAGTGTTTGTTCTGTGTTTTTTATTTATATCATTTTGTTTTCCTTTTTGTTCTGGTTTGTGTAAAACAAACAACCAACAATCAACCAAGGAAAAAGCCCAAAGCAAATCAAGAAGTAAAAAAGAGAGGAACTGACAATACCATGTAATAGTAGAAGATACATCCAGCACTTGGAAAAAAGTATATATTCCTTTATATTAGAAACTTTCTTGGATTAAAATCACAAAAAAAGAGCAAAAAATAAAGGCTCTGGGTTTGCCACATATTCTGCATGTTTAACTTCAGGCACTGTCACTGGTTTTGGTGATAATGTGAGGGAGGTCAAACATATGGTAAGTCCTTGCGAAAATTAATCTCGAGGGCTGTTGCCTAAGAGGCCTGTGGAGTCAGTGCTTGTCTGCAGGAGCCTGGCTGCTGCTGGTGTTGTGGGTTTTTTTCTCTCCAGCTGTAAATCTCATTTTTAAAATACCAGCATATACCAGATGCTTACCAAATAACACTTCTCGATGCAATTGTTTGCAATAGCTGCCAGGGGCAATATTAGGAGGTCTCAAAGGGAGCAGGGTGTCTGCAAAACCCACTCAGCATGAAGATACCTTTCTTGCTCATAAATACTCAAATCCCTGTGTTAGGACCACATAGCCATAGCACGAACTCAGAAGCCTTGGAGAAAATGTTCTTTCCTTTCATTTGCTGAAACAGTGAGTTTCTATGTAAAACAAGATGCAGGAGACGAAGAGGGAAGGAGCTGGGCAGTATCGGTTTTTCCTCCATGGCGTGAGAAGATGGTTTTGATCTCTCTGCAACTCAACTAGGTGATCTTGAGCAAGACATTGGACTTTGTGTCTTGGGTTCTTCAGCTAAATATTTGTGCTTTTTTCCCTTGCAGACACACTGTGAAAATAAAGGCCTGTAGTTGCTATTGGTATAGGTAGTGAGATCAGAGCAGGCCTGTGCTGGGCTAAGTAAAAGCTTGACAGGGAAGTTTATGTGTAACGATCAAATTCACCAAAAATATACTTAATTTAAAAACTCTGCCCAAATCCAGGTGCGGACATGTTTGTTGAATGCATTTCTGGCTGTATCTTGCTTCGCCCTTATCTGTGCTGTCACAGTCACAGAGCTGCAGAGTCAGTGTTTCTTAAGGGGCCGCCTGTGTATACTTCCCTGAAATGCCTGAACATTGATGTGACAGCAGGAGATGTGACATGGAGAAAAGCTTGGTGCTCTAGAAACACTGTCTGTCTGTGAAACTTGTTATTCTACTGGTCACTAAATTGTGGTTACTGTATTCATTTCTGGGTGGTGCTTTCATCTGTAAAGAATTTCTGTTGAGGTCTGTACTGAGATGCAGGGAGTGTGCTCAGTAGCAGCATGTGTCTCTCACACACTGGTTGTATCTTGTGTAGCATACTGCTAAAATATCCTTAGAGTCTCTAAATGTATTGCCCATGGCATTTGCTTGACTATCAAAGTTATATCTTAGTTGTCTTCCAGTCTTTTACTTGGTTTGCTTGGAGAAACTGGGAACAGTAGTAGAAATTACTTGTAGGCAATGTCAGCACACAGGGAAAACAGTTGAAATAATCTTACAGCAAAGGTAACCTTTCTTAGTAGCAAAATATCTCAATTTTTGTGCCTGATTTTTGCCACTAAAATGAACTAAAGAAGGTAAAGAAGTAGCAAATGGTTTTGGGAAGGGGAGTTGAGTTGACTGCTTCCAGTGTGACAAATAGCCCTAGCAATAAATGTGTAAACATTGTATAACAATTCTCCAACAAGTTCCCAGGCATGCTGTTTCTTTGTCTCTTACTTTTCTGGGCTTTTTTTTTTTTATTCCAATCCAACTGAAGTTCACTTTAGTCCATTGGAAAAGAGTGCTTTCTGTGTGCACATGAAGAACTAGTCACTGGGCTCTTGGCTGAACTTCTGAGTTCCAGTTTGCATGACTGAAAAATTAACTTCTCTAATGGCACGCTGAAAATAAGTGTATGGAATTGAGCTTTTCCCATCTGCCCAGATTTGGTGAAGGAAGCAGCATTTGCCTTGTGAGCTCTTTTTTGGCCTCCTGCTAAATGGCTGAAGGAGCTGAGAGGTAAAGGACCACAGTATTCTCTGCCCCTAAGAGCTCACAGCTATGCCAAGGTTATGGACAGTCACTCTGCCAAAAAAAAGCCTGTGATTCAAACGTACTAATTCCTTGCAGTGTTTAATTAAGAGTATAAAGAATTAAAATCCTTGGATTTTAAAAAGTCCTTCCACTGCTGTCTCCTCTTCAGGGCTCAGAACTGCATTGTCTCCTCTGCTCGCGTGGCTTTTGAAATACGTTTTCTCACTCTCACTGGTAGAAGTGACTGCTTAACCCCCAACAAACCTCAGAGTCCATCATACTCCATAAACAAAGGGGCCATCAGGGTGCTGTGCTGTGCAGAGAGCTCTGTGTCTGTCCAATGCTTATTGAAAATGTGTGTTCTATCTTCCAGATTCCGACCTGAGCATGCGGACGCTCAGCACACCCAGTCCAGCATTAATATTTCCACCGAATTCTCCTGGCTTCCAAAATGGCAGAGAGTCGTCGACATCTTCATCCTCAGTCACTGGGGAAACTGTTGCCATGGTCCACTCGCCGCCTCCAACCCGCCTCACCCATCCTCTCATCCGGCTGGCGTCCAAGCACCAGAAGGAGCAGGCCAACATAGACCGGCTGCCCGACCACTCCATGATCCAGATCTTCTCCTTCCTGCCCACCAACCAGCTGTGCCGCTGTGCCCGCGTGTGCCGCCGCTGGTACAACCTGGCCTGGGACCCGCGCCTTTGGAGGACGATTCGCCTGACTGGCGAGACAATCAACGTAGACAGGGCTCTCAAAGTGCTGACCCGGAGGCTTTGTCAGGATACTCCCAACGTATGTCTCATGTTGGAGACGGTAATTGTTAGTGGCTGCAGGCGGCTCACAGACAGAGGACTCTACACCATTGCCCAGTGCTGTCCAGAACTGAGGAGGCTGGAGGTGTCTGGCTGTTACAACATCTCCAATGAGGCAGTCTTCGATGTCGTGTCACTGTGCCCAAACCTGGAACACCTGGATGTGTCAGGTAACAGGGAATGTTCCAATACAGATGCCTCTGATGTTTGTTAAACCCCACAAATGCATACTTACCTTTTCTGTGTTGTCTTTTGAAGTAGGAATGCCTGTCTCCTAATAGAGTACCTGTGAGACAGGCACCGCTAGAATCTCAGTGCTCCTAACACCAGCAGCACCTCTGGAGTGGCCAGGCCTCTTCCACAGGAGGTGAGCTAGCCGAGATGGCCTGTTCAAATGGCACGAGGAGTTTTTACAGATTTTTGCACAAAGCACCCATAGAAGGGCCCACGCTGCAGTCAGTGCTACATCGTGTGGTAAAGCCTAGTTACTTCAGCAAAATTCGTTTTATCTTTTTCACACAAATGTATATGTAGATTATATATAGGTAATGAATACATCTGTAATCTGGTAAGTGACTTGAGGAGGAGCTCACAATAAGTGCTAGACTTTTTTTCTGGGTATTAATATCAGCTGTCATCCCTAGCTAAACTTCAAGGTCCCCTTGTTTCCATTGCTACTTTAACAAGACTTAGCCAGCTTGAGCTTTTTTCTTTTTTCTTCCTTTTTTTTTTTTTTAAAGCTGCCATTGCAGCTGTTTAGATCAGCAGAAATGTTTTAGACAATTTTCTTCAAGCCTGCTCTGGGGAAACAAGATGTTTTTTCCCAAGGTCAGCTGCACAGAATTTCCTCTCTGCAAATAGGTTGGCACTTAATGGAAAGGATGCAGCCAAGAAGAGCACCGAAGTAAATTTGCTGCTCGACATTCACCTCGTGATCTCATTTGTTATCAGTCTAATGCCATCATAAATCAGCAGAACCAGATTTGCCGTTGAAGAGGTACCAGTGGCAGCAAGCAGGATGAAAACAGGGGATTAAACAACAGGGGACAGAAAGTGATGCCATCGAGTCGCTGGTACCAGATGCTTTTTCCAAGGCTACCTATCTGGTGTACACTGATTTACTGATTTGTGTTCTTTTCTCTGCTTTTTTTTTTTTTTTTAAGCTGATTTATCCATCTCACCCCATTGCTAGGATGACAGAATGTCGTGGAAGGCATCAAAACAAATATCAACAAATCAGAATTATGCCTTTTTTGTAATTGCTTTCTGAAACCACAAGGTAATAAGGAGTCTACGGAACTCCACAAGAGTCTATTCACAGTGACCTTGCATATGAATTATGTATTGTAGGTACACACTGACATTAGTTCTGGATTGCTAATCACACATTCAGGTCAAAGCATCTGCAGTGCCAGGAGAAAATATATGTACCTGTGTGATTTAGACCTAGAGCTTTGAAGCTCACACCCTGAGTGTACCTGGGGGCTTGTAGGTGGTTGAAAGTGCTTTGGTCCACAGCTCTTACTGATGGATGTGCTATAGACCAAAGGTGACTTTTTCAAAAGTAGGGAAAAGGAAAAGATGATACCAGGTCTTGAAATAGATTCTTTTGAGCTCTATCTTCATTTGTGGTTTTCCCAAGCCTCTTACTCTCAGACCCAGAAGGTAGTGTCTGTCCCTAAGAGCTCATCAGTATAAAGTGTGCAGAGGGCAAATAAAATACCTGTCTTCCTTGGATTTTGTCTCATCAATGAGATAGGAAAGTAATTTTAATTTCTTTTTTTCCTAAGTTGTTCTTTCTATTTGGAGCATGTGAGGGAAAAATCCTGCTTTTGAACATGCTCAGAAGTCAAGGTGTTTGGGTTCAGATACAGCTTGTGCTGCACATACCTGCATATGAATTGAGGATAATCAGTCTCCAGGCTCTTGTTTTGAGTCCACTTTTTTCATTCTGATGTGAGTAATTTTGGAGGATGTTTTGGAAGGAGGATTCCATTTTCCCCTGCTTCTCTCTGTAGTTATGAGGAATAGGCTTGCACCTACCTGCTCAAGGAATTCTGAGGACTGAAGTATTTCAGTGGTTTGGTTCCATACTGAGCAAGAGGAGCTGGGGGGGTGTGTGCTGGGCGGTGATGCTAGTTGCCAGTTAATTAAATCCCAGTTCACAGTTGTTCATCTAGTTGAATCCTTTTCCCCCTTGGATGGCTACTTGGCAGCAAAAACGTACCAAAATCTTTAATGTCAAAACCAGATGTTTGTATTAACTTTAGGAGCTTTCCACAATGTCAGTTCTGTCACTGTCAGCATCCGCTTTGTGGGCAGGTCTGAGATATTGCTAGAAGTTGGTTGAGCTTGACTGCAAGTTATTATCTAACACTCTAGCCAACGTATTTTGCGGTCTGTTTGGACGTTTCTCCTCCCTTTTAGAAGTCAGTTATACTTACTTTATGGAAAATCCTGTTACAAGAGCTTTATTTTTACATTTTGTATTATTTAGGACAGAAAAATTGTTGCGGACCCAGGGAGCTGTCATTTTGCCTAAGAATCAGGCAGTTCTGTATCAGCATGGATTCGTTTTTCTGGTGAAAGTGTTTTGAATATCCTTCCCATTAAATGTTTTACAGTGTAGCCAAAGTAACTAGACAAGGTAATTCTGAGCTTGACAAAACAGTGATCGCACAACTGATGTATGTGACTCCAGCCCTGCTGCGAGACTTCTGACCCATTCGCTTTCTAATTATGGTCATTAAAGCTTCTTGGACTCTCAGCAGACAGAATGTTCTCCTTGGTCTCGTGGATGCATCATTCTCACTAAGCCAGATTTTAAATTGAATTCTGGTCAGAATATAAAATATCCAGACTGACTTCTTAATCCAGCAACCTCCTCAGCCAAATGCAACAGCAGCAGCTACATCAGGTGCAGCAGAACTCTGCTTAGGTGCCAGCTTCTTCTGTGAAACTCCTTTCATGCATTTTGCATCACCTGCTTCAAAGAATATACTAGAGGTTAATTTTTTACACCATTAATATTGTACTGCTTCCCTTTAGAAAAATCCTTTGTGTTACTGAGTGTGCATATAGTACTTACCTGAAGGCAAAAGTATTTCCAGAGATTGCTCCAGAGCATAGACAGATCTGAAACAGTCTGAAGAGATAATAGCATTCAGTTTTAAGATGTTTGTTGAACAGAGTGTTTTACATCAAGGTCTTGTACATGACCTGTGAGCAATTTGCCCATTTAATTATGTGAGGCCTAAGGTAAAATTTGCTTCTGTTCAACTAAATTTGAAACCCAAATTAAAGATCCAGCATAAATATAAATGATGAATGTAGAAATCTAGTTGCAGGTGGCAAAGTGCTTCAAGTCTGTATCTCCCACTTCTTACAGCATTTGTGTGAGTCCACACAGTTATCTCAAGTGGTTTTCTTTTCCTTTTGCTTTTAAGCACTGAAGCATATTCATACCTTCCACTAAGCCTCTGAATGACAACCTGTTATAGCAAGTGGTATAGCTTTGGGTCATTTAAGTTTCTGAGGCAGTCTCCATACATCATCATGCTCTTTAATTCCACACTACAGGATTTCTGCAGGGTTTCTGATACATGGAACTCTAAGGTCATCACTTTTTATGAGTCACTTCACACTGCTTGGCCACTGTCCCAGCAGTACAGAAAAGGTCTTTTTATTTCCTGGGGGCAGCTCTTTGGACATAACCTGCAGAATTTCTCTAAGTAGACATTTATGGCTAAAACTGTTGGGCTTTAATCACTAACGAGTAGGCTCTCCCTTCTTTCTTGCAGCTGTTTCTAGCTATGCTAATGTGAAGTGCCCAGCTGAACTTGGCACAGTTTAAGAATTTCCCTAAGAAGCCTAAGACAGCCAGTTTGCAGTGCAGCAGAAACCACACTTTCCAGAAAAAGCTTTCACTCTCCACTGTGCAGTGAGTGGAGGTTAAAAATGGGGAAAGTCTGTGAGTGTGATTTTCCCTTTAATCTTGTTCTTTGTCTTTCCTTGCAAGGTCTGGCGTTTCTCCTCTAGTCTAGTTATCTCCATTCATGGCCAGACTTTCTCATTGGACACAGTCCTTTTCTTTGTCTGTCTGTGTCCTCGCATGCCCTTACCAGTATGTTGGCTCCTACCAATTCTCCCCATTCTCCTTAGGTTACCCGAATCTCCACCCTTCTGCAAGCACACAGTTGTGCCATAGTTTTGCATCCTTCCCACATTGCAGGCTTGGGGCTGGATTCACATCTGTTCTCCAAATGCTTGGGGCAGGGGAGGCGGGGGGGAAGGGAGTGGGGTTGTGTTTTCTATAATGAGTTTGGATGGTGAAAGAGCCTCTGATGTTGGTTTGCAAATTCAGCCAGTCAGCAATGAGACTGACTTTGATCAAAAAACTGCGTTGGTTGTCACGTAGTATCATTTTCTCTAACTGTCTAACTGGGTTTATGTTGCAGTAACAGATCATAGGCTGTCCCCAGATAGACCCGGGACCACCATATTTTACATTTGGGATATGGACTAAATTGGTCCATTGCTTTCCAGTGCTCACAATCTCAAAGCAACCTCACTGACTCCAGTGGAGTTTATTGTTTCCTCTGGTGTGGGGACTCATCATAGCAGATCAGAGCAGTCAGTCAGGGTGATTCTACTCTTGCAACACGAAGATACCTTCATCACGTCCAGCACACCATTCCACACCCGCCTTTCTGGCCCTGCTGTGTGATTCGTTTTTACTGCTTGCTTAAACTCACTCTGTTTTTCCACTTAGGCTGCTCCAAAGTAACGTGCATCAGTTTGACTCGTGAAGCCTCCATCAAGCTGTCTCCCTTGCACGGGAAGCAAATCTCCATCCGCTACTTGGACATGACAGACTGCTTCGTCCTGGAGGACGAAGGACTGCACACCATTGCCGCCCACTGCACTCAGCTGACCCACCTGTACCTGCGCCGCTGCGTCCGCATCACCGACGAGGGTCTGCGCTACCTGATGATTTACTGCACATCCATTAAGGAACTGAGCGTGAGCGACTGCCGCTTCGTCAGCGACTTCGGCATGCGGGAGATCGCCAAGCTGGAGTCGCGCCTCCGATACCTGAGCATCGCTCACTGCGGCCGCATCACGGACGTGGGCATCCGATACATAGCCAAATACTGCAGCAAGCTGCGCTACCTCAACGCGCGGGGCTGCGAGGGCATCACGGACCACGGCGTGGAGTACCTCGCCAAAAATTGCACAAAACTCAAATCGCTAGACATCGGCAAGTGCCCTCTGGTCTCAGACACCGGCCTGGAGTTTCTAGCCCTCAACTGCTTCAACCTAAAGCGCCTGAGCCTGAAATCCTGCGAGAGCATCACCGGGCAGGGCCTGCAGATTGTAGCTGCCAACTGTTTTGACCTGCAGATGTTGAACGTGCAGGACTGCGAAGTCTCTGTGGATGCTCTGCGATTTGTTAAACGACATTGCAAGCGCTGTATTATAGAGCACACCAATCCTGCTTTCTTCTGAAGGGACACCCCACACCTGTCATTGCAATGCAGTATTAAAAACACTGATGTATAAACACACGCTCCCATATTCAGTAATGCTGTCTTTTCTGTCGCTCACAGGAGTCAGTTTTTCTTGTACCTTGTGGGTGAGAGGGGTTTCTAGAGGACTATTTCGTTTGCTTTTTGTATGATCATTTTCTAAGGTGCCGTGGGTCTCTGTGAAGAGGCTGCCTTAATGCGAAAGCAATGAGTGCTCAGCATCCCTGGTGGGGTGTCATTTCCGTAAGAGCCGTGATCTTGTCCTAGGCTACAGTAGTTGCCTCCAAAGGAAATAGCACATAATCCCTCCTTTGGAAATGCTACTAAGCTGTGTCGAATACATCTGAATTCTAGCTGTGCTCATGAAGCCGACTATGCAATATTGTGTCTGTGTTCCCCAACTTTTTCCAATGTGGCTGATAAAGCATCCTCTTGTCTCCAAGTAGTTTCTCTTTGGTAGTCATCCATTGTAATCCCTCAGGAAATACCGAGTAATGTTCTTAAACATACTCATTTGAGGCAGAGTAAGACCTGCTGGCCATTGCTGAGCGCTTCTGCAGAGTGAATCTAGAGATTGTGCCCATGCATGGATTCTCTTGGGAAGCCCACCTCCAGGTCTCTCGTGCATCATCGCTACTTGCCTTCATTTCTAAATTTGTCCTCTCCTGCATGTGTAGTACCCCGCTCTGGTCGTAGATAAGGACTTCTGGCTCTGATAATCAGTGACGTATTCACCTGAGTGAAGGAGAACAAATGAGATACTGGTGGCCTGGCAGAAGGAAAAGCCAGCAAACCAGCCTGAGAAGCTGCTGTAATTCTGCAACAAGCTGAGATAGTGCTGTAGGACAGCGGGGAGGCTCTGAGGCGTTGTGGAGCAGCTTGCACGGGGCAGTCCCAATTGCTGTGCTGCACGGCTGTCACCAGAAGGTCTGCCTTTGTCCCTTTGCTGTACCTTTTCAGCAGCTGTGGCACCACTGCAGTGGATGCTCCCTGAGCAAAGCAGGCACTTGCGTTGAGGTTGAGTCAGTATGTGCCTTAATACACTTGGAAACCTGACCCTTTTCTGTGGCCTTCCAGTTCAAAGGATAGGTGGCTGATCTCAAGACTTCAAAGACATTAGCCTGATGTTAGATAACACCCCTGGGGACAGAGGGGCTTGGAGAGTTATTCACATTAGATTTAGATTTTTTGAGACTTTGGCTGTGTGTGTTCCCTTAGGCTGGAGATACAGCTGTGTTCAACAAAGAATTAAACACCAGTGTTGTCCTGTGACACTGGGAGCTCCTGGTACTCTCACGGTCACTCTTGCTCTCGCATGATCTGGAGTGTTTTGGAAGTCCCCCATCTCGTTGGCTCTTTCCCCAGAGTGTGTGGTCGATTCATGGTTACTTTCTTCACAGATTTCTGGCAGCTGTTCCTCTGTATTTTCACATGTAATGCTCAGATCTGAAAGCCAGACACGTGAGGGGTGATGATATTTTCAGGCAGGCCCCCTGTGCCTGACTGACAGGTGAATTCATACGTTCAGCTCAAACACTGTAAGTGTCTCATAAGAAGAGAAGCACTGTGTCTGGTTTTCATAAGCAGTAGTTCCATCGTCTCCAGACAACACTAATAAAATCAGTGGTATGAAGTGAAAATCAATATGCTCAAGAAAAACACGTAACTGCCGAGGAAATACTTATAACAATGCTCTCTCATATTGCAAAAAAAAAAAAAAAGAAAAAGGCAATGGTTTGGACATGTCCCTGGAGAGGGAACTTGTCCTACTGCTGCAAAAATCCCTGTAACTTATGTATGTTCCTCCAGTTCTGGATTTTTTAATATACAGGATGGCATCAGCTCTGAGTTATAAATCAAATTATACTAGAGCAAAGAGGGCCATGGAAAATGAATTTGTCATTGCTACTGTTACTGGTCAGTGACTAATAGGAGGTGATACCATCCCTTGGACAGTTAATTTCATTTTGGTTTTCCTTTCCATATTTTTAAAATAAGAGATTCTTCTCCAGCAAGTAATACAGTATATTTTATCCGAGCCAGCTATACTCTCTGTTTATCCTTTATCTAAAAATGGCCTCAAGGAATTTAAATGTTGAGCCCTGAGGATGATGGGATTTTGAGCCGTTTGCACTCATGAAATATAAGGCCTCACTAGTAACATTTAATTGTTTATTAAAAAAAAAAAAAGCTACTTTTCTGGCTATGTTAAATTGAGTGAATAGTGCTACATGGTTTTTAAAGTTTCTAATGTTTAAATTGGCCTGTACTGTACAAATTTCACTATAAAGCCTTAATTTGCTACCAAGAAATAAAGCAATATATTGGTAACTGATGAGCATGCAGCGTCATTTACACTAACTGATTAACTGCTAGTGAAGAAGAAAAAATTAAATACTTGTAAAACTTGGAAGGTAGGTGGATGATTGAGCATATCACCCCGTCAGGTAGGTGGATGACTATTAAAAGAGGGAAAAAATTTATTATGTATTATGACCTCACCTATCTCTCTGTTTAAAATTTGATTTTCCTCATGGGGTTCTTCTTGACCCTGAAACATAATCAGAAACTGGAAGTGTAAGTAAAAGAAAAAACAACATATAAAAAACACATGTATAAAAATTTCAGGAGGGCCTCCGCATTGGTTTAAAAGCATGTTAACATATTTGATGAGAAAAGTAAAATGGAACGACCGAAAGGGTAGAGCACTTACTGGAGCAGTGTTGCCTTTTGAATGCTCTAGAAACCCTTCTCTGGGGGGCACTGGTGGAAAGTTAATAAAGGTAATTTTTCTAAGCCAAGTGTTTTTAAGCACATAGTCTTATATGATCTGAGTTGGTACTCTGAGACTGCTACTTGTTTCAAGAAAGTTTGAACTTAATTTATTGATACAGCTTGCCTGATTTGACTTTTAACCTTTTTCCTGTGTCTACTTCCAAAATGACAGAACCAGAAAAGAAACTGAAATAGTGCATGTGGAGCTGAGTTTGCTGGAAAGGTTGCAGTGTGACTGATGTGTCTTCTAGTTTAGGGTTAGCAAAGACTATAAATTTCCTGAGTGAAAACATAGGTGATTCTTGAACCATAAAATTCAGGCTCAGGCACTGAGGCTTCTTCTGCTCTGCAATAGCATATGGTGATCTCATCAAAGAAAGGCAGCAATGAATCACATCAGTCAGGCTGGCATGTTGTTTATGTCTTTGGAATCATTTGTGTCCTCTAGAGAGGGGTCTCTTAGGAAAGGCACATCTAAACTACCATGCACTGTGATTATAGCCAAAACTCTGTATCTAGGTATTCATCCTTCCCTTGGCTTTTGTAAAAAGTGGAACTGTATTTTTTCTGTTAGCAGCATGAAACTGATGAGAAGTGCAACTTTTTTGTCTCTTTGAGCTGTGCTCATCTGGCTTCCTCCAGAATGCAAAACAGCTTCTGTTGGATGTCTTGAACTCAGAACCATGGTCCACACGGAAACCTTCAGTAGTGGCTTATGTGGTTTCTCAAAACTTCTAGTCTTTGAACTGAAAAATTAAAAAGCTAGTAAAATATCTAATTTTAGCATTAGTCTTGAAGCAGGTCCAAACTCTTATTAAAAAGAAACACAGTGATTATTTGGACTGCAGGCTGGCTGCCCCTCATCTGCCAGTGTTAGCTTAGAGGGGAAAATTTCTCTGTCAGAGTTGGTGCATGGCTCCTCTTCCCCCAGCATTCCCCAGGAAAGCAAACTACCCTCAGTTTTTTATAATTTTCTCACTTTAGCTATTCATGCTGAAACTTCCCATGCTGGGCTTTGAAAATGTTAGTTGAAATGGTTCATCTGGTTTTGTAAATAAAGCTGGAGGAAATGTCATTTTGCTCATGTTAAACTCCAGGTGACCTTTCCTTTGAAAACGGTCCATTGCTCTTCATCTCCTCTAAGGCCTTCAGAGTGAAAGTGTGAGCCTTGCCAGGAGGTCAGCTTTGGGACAAGGATGTGTCTTCCTGATCTCACAGTAAGTTTCACCTAAATTTAGCTGCATTACATGTCTTTGAACATCTCCAACTCTGTGACCAGGGAGAAAAGGGACGTGCTCAGATCTTTTGGAGCTTGTAGTCTGGCAAGGCCGAGATTTGGCAAAGCTAAGAGGCATTTATCACTCTGGCAGTGTGAAGGAGGAAATGACCCGAATTATATGGAAGCTGCCTGAAAAGTCAGGGCAGGGTTGAAAGATGGGGTTTTGAGAACTGGGACAAGAAGGATGAAGATTTCCTGGACAAGAGGGACTGGGGCTGAGATGATAAGAGGTTCAATGATTTTCAGCAAAGAAGCTGGGACTGGGGTTAAGAGAGATGGGTTTGTATGACTGGTTGAGTAGGGAGAGTTGGGCCAGAGGAAGTAAATACTGAAGAATGAAGTTTGGGGTAGGAACAGAAACATGAAGAAAATTAATTGAACTTCATTTAAATACAGTACACTCCCTTGGCACAGACTCTGAGAAAGGCTGACAAACTGTTTCTGTGAGAATGCCTCAAGTTTGAAACCAAAAATAAAGTAGTAATTTTGCATCTAATGCATCCAATATTTATCTTTTTATATATACATATTTTGTGAGGCCGGAAAGTCTTTACCAGCAGAAGCATATGACTTTACCAGTATATGAAGGTCTGAGAGATTGTCAGCCTGCATGTCTTTTTCCTGCCTTTACACCTTTGTGTGAGGTAGGCTGGTGAGAAGAACAAGGAAGGCAGGTTTGTAAGGTCTGTTCTTCTTTGGCACTGCATTTCAGCAACACCAGCTGCCCAGCTTTGCTAAGGAGCAGTCACCAGTGTGGTGCCAGACTCGTGCCATTTTTGAGGACTGTTAGAGGGCATAATAATCATAGGTTCACGTTACTGCCAGGCAGTAGACATCAGAATTCAAACTTAGCCTAACAAAAATACACTTGACTGAACAGCATTACTGCATGCTATTAAACAGATTAAATCCGTTTTCTCTGTAAAACAGCTGAGGGATGTTTATTTTCATGCAGCCTGCTGTACAGATTCAGAGCAGGTTTTTCCTCCATCTTTGTCTTCTGTGAAAACTGGATAGAAACATCAGGTCATTTTCTCTTTGTCCTCTGGATGATCATAGGGGCACAACTGAGATTTAAACTAGTCAATGGAAATCTTTTCCAGGGAGGGTCTGCTAATGCAAATTTTAAAAATATTACAAGTGCAACAATCCAGTTGGCCATAGATATGTCAGATTAAGCCAATATAAAAGTTACTAAACAGGCACCAGAGGAGGAACCAGAGGAACCAGAAGGAGGGATCTTTTAAAATAAATAACCCCCCCCAAGCTTTTATAAATGACCCTGGTACTTTTAATGCAGAACAGAAATCTTAGCCATTCCTTCTAGCACTAAAGCTACTGTGTTCTTTGGATTAGAATAGATTAGTTTTCCTTTGTTTTTTAAGGAAACATTGCATGCTGTAGCGTCAAGCTCACTTAAACAGTAGAAATGGAAAAAGTCATCTTGCAAAGAGGAGAAAGAATGCAAAGAAGGATCTGTGCCAAAAGAAATGAATGTTTTTAACAGTTTCATGTTTCACTGTCTGTCTTCGATGGCTCTTAAAATACTTTTTTTAAAACAAGTAACTGGCCATTCTTGAGATGTTTTGCCTCAGCAGACAGACAGCAGAGCTTTAGAAAAACTGAATTTCTAGCTATGAAAAATAAGTGTAGCTAATGTATCGTTTATTATTTGATTTCACTTAATTGAAGTCTTATCAAGTTTTTTCACATCTTAATCACTCGTCCTATAAAGGATATATCCCAAGCCTTCATCAGGACAATTGCTAAAAGATTTCTAAACATTTAGAAACAAATAACATTTTTCTGACTCCTCAGTTGTGCCCTAGTTGTCCATCCCTGGTCTATTGTATGCTGTGAAAATATTTTCAAGAACAGGGCTCATTTCTGGACTTGAATTAAATTCTGTTTGATTGCTTTATGGTCACGTATCTCCTGTGGTATTACGATTGTTGATGTGTCTTTTGTGACATGACACTGCAAAGTGACTACCTGCATTTTAGCATGGAAGTAGAATGGACTAACCCCTGATGTGTGGGAGATAACAGTGGTCAGAGCTGCATTTTCATGGGTGGTGCTACTGTGGGTCTGAAAATTACCATCCATAGCAATGTTGGTACTTTCATAGTGATTTATTCCTTAGCTGCATGAAGCATCTTCTGATTTATTTGGCATCAATGGCAGGACCAAACTCTAACTACAACACCTGCTTTGGGCAAGGTGGTAGAGACATGACCTTCCCTCCGTGCTGTCCTTTCATTTTCTCTTCTGCCCTCATAGAGTTACATAAGTACCTGTGACAGTCTGAGGTATTCCACCTCCACAGTCCTGGATAATTCAAATGATGGATGTCTCAGTATTAATAGGATGAGTAAGGCCATTTACTTGGCAGGCAATCCAGGTGATTAACTGAGAGGATTGACTACAAGTTACTCAGTGGCCAAATCTTGCTGATGTTTCTCAGTGGAGGTGGGAAGTCCATGCATGAATGTCAGTAAATATGATGCTTTCTGATGCTTTTTCTTAAGGGGATGTGTAGAACTACAAGGTGAATCATCTGGGGGAAAGTAGTCTGCATAATCAAACCATTAAAATCCTCTTTGTTAAAGTAACGTAGTAGAAAATCAGGTATACATCTATAATGATCTATATGGTCAGGTCATATCTTGGTGACGCTGGGGATACTGTTTTTTTTTTCTCTCTGGCGTTGTATTCCTGCACCTGAAAAGCAGAGAAATTACCCAGACTTTCTGTATCTGTGCCCCAAGTGACTGGGAACTTTTGGTGTTTTGCTTTTTAGACTCCTACAGCCTCCTGTCCTCCTTCTCTCTCTCACCAGCTGACATGCTAGGGAGCCATCCCAAGGGCCCCCTCTTAGTGGGAACTGGCCAAGAGTATCATCTCTGCTGCTGCCACCTCCCCAGTTGGGCTGACAGCTTCTCTCGGTGCTTAAACCTGAATCCTTGCTGTTGTTCGCTCTGACATGTGGTTGCCCCTCCCTTTTCCTGTCCTTGAGATTTGCTCACCGCAAATAGTTCTCCCTTCGCATGGGCAGGAGAGCAGTGGTGCCACCGTGGTGGGACCTGCTGCATTTTCCAGAGAACCAGAAGGAAAGGAAAGTTCAAGCAAGCAAGGAAGTGCCTGGCATTTGGCAGTAATCACAGAGCCATGCAGGGTCCCTTGATCTCTCAGGACAGAGAAGAATATCCCAGAAATATATCTGCCTGAAACAGCCTGGCATGCAATGGAAAACCTGGCAAATGTTTAGCAGCAGTACATTCTTGCTGCTGGGGCATTCACAGCATTTGCAGGGTTGTGTGTGCAGGGGGACCTGTAGTCTTAAAGCAACAACCCCACTGTCAACATCCCACCAGTGAAAAGGAAGAAGAAATGCCATCCTGCCCTGTGGATCCAGGCTGGAGAGGTATGAAAGCTCTGGCCAGCCGGGAGGGGCTCTGGAGTGGCCTGAGGCATGCCGGGCCTCCTGTCAGGTATTTGGCACAGGGGTCACTGCAATGCCATTTGTTAACTGCTGCAGTTACAAGAGGAAAGTCTGCTTGGTGGGATATCCATACTGCAGGCACTATTGGAGCCCTGTCACAAACCCAGGACAGAAACGGGAGAAAGGGGTCAGGAGCTCCTTCTAGAAATGTACATTTTGCAGAAGGGGCTTGCCTGGCATCCAACCCAGACAGATTTTTCTCCAAAGAGTTTACACAGAGCAGGGACTGCTCAGAGCAGCAAAGGGAGCTGTGACATGACCGAGGTGACCATGTTCTGATAAGCTAAGGAGAGGCTGTTGAAGATGCAACACAGAGACCTGTTAAGAGAGACTCTAGGCTCTTAAATTTATTTTCATAAAATGAGAAGGGAAGGGTGGTTTTTTGTTGGTTTGGGTTTTTTTAAGTAGTGGTCTTTTAGAGTTGCTTGGTATTTACCCTTTGTAGGGAAACCTCATCCAAAAACACTGAGACGGGCTTATCTTCAGATCAGAGGGGTGTCTGATTTCTGAACATTGGTCTGCTTTTTTTTGTAAGGCAAATTGATGAAGACACAAGATGGCCCTGCAGCCTGAACTTTGGAGTGCATAAATCTCCGGCAGGTTAGATTTGAGAGCATGACAAAGCAGCCTTCCCTTTTTCTGCCAAAAAATAAGAAAAAGGAAGGGATAATTGCATCAAAATTCCTAATAAAGAGAGCAGAGGAATTCAGGGCTGAAAGCTGAACTGCAAGTGGTAAAGTGTAATCACTTGCTTATAAAATATTTTCTCCTGTGGGGGTCAAATGTGGTACTGTGAAGCTGGAGGGTAAATCGAAGTTATCATAAAGATTATATGTAGTGAGCACGTGGATAAATGAGGCTGTAGGGAAGAACCAACACAGCTTTTCTACAAGAAATCCAAAGGGTCAATAAACACAAGGAGGATCTGTCAGGCTGTAGTGCTGAGAGCACCAAAAAAGTTTTGAGAACAGCTTCTGTGTCTGGCATCACAGTGTGGGCTAGGACGCTTTGTCTGGAAAAGAGTTAACTGAGGTGAGATATGACACATATGACAAAGGTCGTGTAATCATGGATGGCTGAATGGATGAAGGGACTAAATGTTTACCATGACTCATAGTGGGGAAAAAAAAAGTTTGGGGCATCAAGTGAAACCAGTAGGTAGCAGATCCATAGCAAATTAGAGTAGTTCTTTTTTTGCCATGTGTTAAAGTCTTAGACCACTGCCGTGGGGTGTTGTGAATGCTAAATGTTCACATCATTTAAGAAGAGACTGGACAAGTTTGTGGAGGAAAAGTGTGTGTGCAGCTATTAAATACAACAGACAACCTCTGGCTCAGGAAATGCCTGAGGCACCAAGTCTTGGAGCCTGGCAGGCTATGCTGGGAAAATGCGTTTGCTCTATTCTTGTGCTTCTCTCCAGGCGTCTGGTTTTGGCTACAGTCAGCCAGACTGTTCAGCTACATGGACCTTTTTGTCAGCAGCTGTTTTTGTATTTTGGTATCTGTCTCAGCAGATCTGTGACACAGAGCACATGCTCATTTGTTGCTTGCAATGCCCTTATTCAGAGTTGCTCAAGGTTCTCCAAATCAAATATTTTCGTCACCCTCTTTTCTGAAATCCTTGTGCTTCAGACTGGAAAACCCAATCTTGTCAGAAGCTAACATTCTGATCTATTGACTCTCTTGGGAGTAGGCACTTGAAATTTTCTGGGGGCTTGGTACCCTGCTTATTTAAGCCCTTATTGCTGCAGGCTGCAATGAGAGCGTGTCTGTGTTCGGAAGAGAGCAGGGGAAGGAGAGCATTTTGTGCTCTTTCCACCTCCTGCTGTTTCGGAAGCTGGTCACAGAGTCATGGATTTTCCAGGTCTCTCTCATTCCTCTCATCCACAGGGAGAATTTTGGAAATCAAGAAACCTCTTGATTTCTGTAAGACTGCATCTTTGTAATCAAGACCAGAATTTGCCCGGAGCCTCTGCTCAGTCAAAGAAGTTTAAGCATCTCTGCTTCCTTTTATCAATTTTTAGCAAGGCCTGTCGTGTGTCAGACACAAGCAGCTGTATAAGGGCAGTTGACCACTCAGTCAGGCCAAACTGCCTGTGATGTTTGGCATCAGAATTAAACCACCCTTAGATGCCTAGAAGGCAGGACACAAACAGTGAATACACACTTGACAGAAACTGTATCGTCAACAAGTGCCAGTCCTTATATGTTTCCCGGACTCACCTGGAGGAGGCAGAAATTATCTCCAAATCAGCAACACAGAGTCCCTTCTCTGCTCCTTCAAACTCTTTGCCTACTTCTGGCCCTGGGCCCACAAAAATAGCCAAACACAGCGAGGAATATAAATTTGCAAGGGTCTCAGCTTTCATAATATGACTAAGTTGTTTTGATTTAAGAGTGCTCGTCTTGCCAAGATTGGAAAAAATTAGTCCGTTCTCCTCATGGCTGAATGTCAAGGTACACTCAGGTTTTCAGACAAATGCCCCAAATGTGCCCACGTAAATGCGCAACTAAACCAAGACCCGTCTGTTGGAGAACTTAACTCTTTCTTTAATAATTTTTTTAGGGAAACATGGAGAAAAATAGGAAACTATGGTAGTATGGGAGGATCAAGTCCTTGCTTTGAACAAGGACTGAAGTCGCCCATGGTATACCAAGAAAATGAAAAAAAGTGCACATACAGAATTACTGTGCTGACCTTGGAGTACTGAGACACTATTTGAAACGCGCCTGGGCTTCACTTAATTTTCTCCACAGAATTTGCCTACAGGGTGGCAATTATGCATTTAAGAGCTTTGCTTAATTTGCCCATTTAGTGCATGAAGAAAAGGTAGAAAAAATGCCACTAATATTTAAATATATTCTGATTCTTCTCTAGGGTCATCGATAGCTACTTCTTGTGGTGTAATCTCAGCCTGCCTTTCTTTTTTCAATAAGGTGTTCTGCCAGTAATGCCCTTACAGATTAATGTAAATGTAGACTCATACTGGGGAAAATCATATCAGTTTAGAGCAGCTGTTTGCAGGAACACTTGTCACTGTGAAGCAATCTACACATTTGTGGATCCCTGACACCTTTGTAGGTTTACATTCATTCCTTATTTACATTAATGAAGGCCAGAGTTTTGGGAAAAGTGTTACACTAAAGGCTCAACTTAGTTGACAAAACAGAGGTGTTGGATGCCATTAGAGATGCAGAAGAGTATCTGAGACACCCACAGAAGGCTGGTTGGGAAGACAGTCCCTGAGGAAGACTTGTGCCCCTTTGCACTGGCAGAGAGAGGCCGGGCAGGTGCCATCAGGCATCTCAAATGCCATTAGTTGCCCTTCTTTGAGCAAAGATGCTTCTGAAACTTATCGGGAAGATGTCTGTGGTTAAGGTCAGACAGGCTGGGCCACAAACACACAAAAAATAAACCACAAGTTATTGACTACGCAGGCAAGCGTAGAAATGACTGTCATGTGAGGATATGATCGTTTTGTAGTGCTGCCTGCCGCAATTTTTGTGCAAATATTTATTCTTGAAGAAAGGACAGTTTGGGCTTCCTTTTCAAAACCAAAATGTTTCTGAAGTTTAAAAATAAAAGAAAAAGAAAAAAAAAAAGAAAAAATTTGAGACATCTTAGCTCTTACTGCCTGGGCTTTGCTGAAGGTCTTTGGGATTTAAAGGATGAAGTAATCTCAAACTGTGGCACTGGTTTCATCCCCAGCTGAAGGGCAGGGATGTAGAGTCACAGTCTAGGAATCACTGAGAACATCCTAATACCTAAAACAGTTGTGAGGATATGACCCTGCTCTGCTTTAGGTGCTGCCCTTTAGCTGCTGAAGAAACAGCCCCTCATGTTGGACCCCAGGGTTGCGGGAAGCAACATGGAACCAGCCGCACTTTGCCCGGCTCCTCCGCAGCCCCATGCAGGGAATGGTGTGCAGCTCGGTGTGCCTTGCCACGGCATGGGGTGTCAGGCAGCACGTGCAGGGCTTGTCCCAGAGCTTGGTGTGGGACAGCCCTACCTCACCCCATAGCTGGGCACGTCCACATGGCGAACTGCGTGAGTTCTTTGCGTCCCCTCCTTCGTCCCTTTCCTCCTCTGCACATCCCAGGTGAGTGGAGATCAGAGGGAGGGAGGGATGAAGACCTGAAGCCCAGCTGAGTTCTTGAGGTAGGGACTGCAGCGCAGGTTCCAGCAGCTGCATAACATCTGTTTGCAGCACACTCAGACATAAGCATACCTTTAAGGGGTTGCAAGCGTTATTCTGGGTTTCTTTTCCTGCATGACATTCTATAAGGTAATGGCAATTTACACTGCTGCCTGTTTTCCAGTGCTAAATAATTTGCTATTAAATAGTCTCTTTGTTCTGTCTGTTGTTTTTTCCCTAGGTGGTTTTGCTTCATTGGTTTTTTTTCCTACTGCATTTTCCCTGCTTCTGTGGTGGCTTTTACACCCTACCTACTTCATTTGGATTTAAAATCAAAATATTTTCTCTCCACCTAGAAGATGCCCTGAAAGTCTCTCAGAAATCCTTCCTTTTTTCTTTTCTTTTCTTTTCTTTTTCTTTTTTTTTTTTTTTAATTTTTTACTCAAAAGGCCTGACTAGGAAGATTTTACAATAAAGCATTCACTTCATGTATAAAAGAGGAGCTAGACCCTTGCTTTCCATTATTTCATACTATTAAATGCTGAAAGCTATCCCCCAAATGTTATCCCCCGAATGATTTTTTCTTTCTCTGGTAGCTAAAGCAGTTGATAGATCCTTTGCAAGTAAAGGCTGGTTTGTGCGGAAAAATCTGGCAGCTGATGACAGCATGAACTTAATTTACTTTTGTGCATGCATGTTTTACTGCAGAAGAGTCATCCTGGATCGTTACCCAAGCTGAACGATTCATGTGAAAATGATAAATGTTTCTGTTGACTTGCAGTGTTTGGGATACTCATTGAAGGTAGTATCTGCTCTCGTTGCTAACCAACACTGCCTATTAAAATAAGAGGTAGGAATGCATTTTCTATCTTCATACCATGCAGAAAGATTATCCTGGTTTATTTTGTAAGTAGAAGGTGTTAATGGGTTTATTCTGCAAAGAAAATTGCCCATCTCTCCTTCTTCATCCTTTCTAATAAGGTTAAATTCTCTTAATGAACAATGTGATTAAATTTATATTTCACTTAAGTAGTAGATATTACCCTAAATAAAGCCACCTGTTGTCACAACAGTGTTAAGTTAAAAGCTGTGGTACATATAAGAGTCCCTTCTCATGCTGGGAAGTTTAAATCACTAGGAAAAATAATATCAACTGTGAAAAGATACTTTATATTTAAAATACTGAATTATGCAAGTGCCCAATAGCAAATATAATAGATATAAGAAGTATTCTGGTGGCATGGCGCCTAAGTGTTTGTGGCAATTTTTACAATTAGACTCTACTCTTTATATTTCTTTTATCTTGCAAAATTGATTTGAGGACCTTCTGCTGCCTGTGTCTTGCTGAGAAAGGCAGTGCCCCTGAGGGCAGGGAAGACTTCTTCCAAAGACCTGCTGTCTGGAGACAGTGATCCTTGAGCAGATCCTTGCAGTCTGAACAACCTTTGCTCTGCTGCAGATGGCATACAGTGGTTCACTGGAATTCTTCGGCTGTTCAAGGAGAGGAGTACCTGGGTTTTGTCAGATTCACTCAAGACAAGGTTTGGGTGAGAACCTGGGGGGCTCAGTTCCAAATTGATGAAGTTTGTGGTTCTGTAGCATAAATAATTAAACCTTTCTGAGGCATCATACAAAGTTTTACAGTTGTGGGGGCTCATACTTCATTGCTCACCCAGTGAGAAAGCAGTGCATTCAGTACATACATTTATCTTCATCGTGTTTTCTGAGTAGTGACATTACCTAATGTCACCGCTCTGGATTTTCCTGGAATATTCTTGTGTTCCCTCGTAGCCTGACCAAATTCAGAATACTAAGGACTGTCTCGTACTAAGACATGTAGTTACTTCTTGGCCTACTATTACTGATAACATCTGTCTCAGTACTATAATCTAGTTCTCTGCTGCACTGGCAGCCAAGAAATGTGGTGTTTTGGGATTGAAAATATTGCTGGGTTTGTACTTGAAAAAATTTTTTTTCAGATAAAACTATTTAATTCCCCATGAATTGTGAAATTGGGTCAGTTTCACTGACACAGAACCAAAATATTTTCAAAATCATTTTAAAACTTTTTTTAAATGCTGAAGTTTTCATTTTGGCTTGAATAATACCTATGTTATGTTCCCTTCTTTCCAAGTCTGACCTGTCTCCTGACCAGCCTGACCAGCTTCCCTTCAAAAATGTCTCCATTCACTCTTCAAACAAAACCACTTAAAAACAATTCAGTGAAATTATATCAGCTTCCAAATAAAACATTTGGAGTTCATCAGCATGGATCACTTTACCGGGTTTGGTGTGATTCATTTAGATGTATAGCTCTGCTCTGTGAGCACTTTTAAAAATTGTTTTTTCCTAATTGAGGATAAAACAAAATTTGAAACCTGGAGTGTTTTAGGGGAAAATTTCATTTGCAGATTTGCGTTGGCTTTTTCCAGGAATCATGGCTTGCTGGGCTCAACCACTCTGTTTTCCCTCTTGCATGAATGGCATACTCACCTCACTCCTCTCACCTGGCCAAGTACAGAGTTATCCGTAAATGGGTCTTGCAGGATGGTCAGGGGCTAATTACAGGTAATGATAGGAAAAGGGATCAAACCACCGTCAGATTTTAGAGGTTCCTGCAGAATGGAATTTTTTCCTGGAAAAAAACCCCAACAAACAAAAAAAAACCAACCAACCAACCAAACACCACCACACCCCCACCCCCCCCCTTCCCCAGCAAACAGAGTTACTTGACAACTCTGCTTTCATGCTGCTTTTCAATTCCCTCTGTGATCCTGATCCCCTGTTAGGCTAGTACCGAGCTGCCCTCTCTACAATTCCCCACCATCCTGGCTTCTGCTGGAACTGGCTAATAAAACCAGCTCATTTAATGCAAATGTCCGGAAGTGAAAATAAAATCCCAGTCTGATAAAACCGAGAGAAGGAGCAGCTGGAACCCGCCTGTGCCGCAGCCCGGAATTCCCCGGGCCGGGGCTCAGCCAAGGAGCGGCTGCTCGCTGGGGCAAGGGCTCCATCTGCGGGAAAGGACCCGCATCCATCCCTGCCCAGGGGATCTTACCTTCTTGGACAAAGAGGAAAGCCCTCAGGGTATCTCCTTCTTCAAATGCACTGTGAATTACTATTGGGCTAAGACATATTGCCTACAAATCTCACACAGGAAAACTAACTCTGGCTGAGTCCATGTTCCAGTAGTGAGCAGAGCAAGCCTGACTGCAGCAGTGATGCTGGTGGGGTAAGGATTTTCTTTTCTGAGGTGTTAAGTTACTACATCTTTAGGGCTTGCCTGGAACCAGTACCTGTACAGGTTATCTGAGCATTTCATGTGTGAGAGCAAACTAAGAATGCTTCTGTTCTTGGTCTTCCTTTCCATCTGCATTCCCACTCTTCTCTTCTGTTTTTTTAAAGTTTGCTGTTGCCATATATACAAAGCACAGGCATTTGGTGTTGTACCTGTGAGAAGCTACATGCTTTCTGTAGATGACCCCTCTCATGGCTGAATCTGTTCCAACACAACTCAGCAAAGGTGGCAGCTGGCGTTCCTAGATAGTTTTACAATGGGAGAGCAGCTGAATGTCAATGCTCCTGGAAATGCCTAGCAGGATGAACATTTTCTCATAGCAATTCTTCATAACAATCTAGCAGGGAGTTCCCTGTTACTTTTTTTTTTTTTACTACCTCGTGCAATTTCTCTGTGAGCTGTCATCTTCTGAGTTAACATATGGCTAAGTACAAACCCTCTGTTCAGAAAAGGAGAAATGTAGCTCACTGGTATCTTCTGCCATTATGGAAACAATGTTGGTTTATTTCTCAGGACAGAGACTTCCATTCCATAGCTGTTATCTGTTATTTCTCTCATCAGCTAGTGAAGAGTCCCATCCATTACCATTATTGCTGGATGGTCTTAATGGGATTTTTTTTTTCCTGTAGAAGGTCCAAGCTCGATTCCTTGCTGATAAAAGAGAGAACATTTTGTTCAAGGTCCCCACACATGTCCTGCATTTTGCAGTCTAGGCTTTACAGGATACCCACCTGGCTTGTGAAAATGATTCCTTTGGGCCTCAGAAGCTATAAATCCAGTGATCTCTTCACATGGAAATCCTCCTGTAGCTTGGCAAATGGTTTAGTAGGAGCCCAAGGTCCCTTGAATCTGGATGAAACATGAAACAGTCCTGTAATTTGCTCTGTCTCAGTCTGTGTAACCTTTTTGTCAGAAAAACAACAAACCTGTCAGGTCGGTGTCCATATAGCAACAGGCAGCAAAATCCAGAGCTAGCACAACTGTTTACACACAGAGGGTCCAGTTTTCAAACCACATCCTCTCCTGGCCAGTGCTGTGCCAGCTGAGTAGAGCCAGCCCTCAACACCCAGGCAGACTCCCTGCCCCTGCCCCTTTTCTACAAGGTGATGCTGCTCCTCCTCCTCCTCATCCAGTTCTTGGGGCAGGGTTCCACATGGAGGGACAAAGCCAGGGTTTGCTCCGGGGGGTGTGTGAAGGGCTGCAGCACGTCTTGAGTTTCCATCCAGATTATCCTCTGAGCGCATTTGGTGACTTACTCAAGAGATGGATATTAAAGCGAGGATTTCCAGGCCTTTTTTTCAACGGGATTTTTATTCCTTAAGGTAGCTAATATATTTCTAACAAAAATTGAAATGAAATCCTGGTAAGCAGCCATGGTAGATGTGAAAAAGTGGTAGCTTTATACCTGAAGTATTAGCAGGAATCTCTTGTGCCTTAACAGCAATCCTTTTAACTCCATGGATTATTGCATCTGACCAAAAGGTGTCTCCTAATTATTAACTACATACAATTCACTCTGACTGTAACAGGAGAAGGTCTTCCCTTGCTAGAGCAGGTCAGTTCCTGAATTATACTATATATTCTTTTCTGGTTTAAGTTTTCTTATGAGAGCCGTCATGGAGAAGGTAGGAAATCCTTTTGCTGGTGTCCGTCTGTACAGATAACTGCTGCCTTCCCTTGTAAAACATCAAGGCCATCACCATTCAGCAGCGTCACTGCACCATTTCCCCCTCACTGTTACAGGAGTAAACATTTCCATAATAGGTATCCCGAAAGCTCTCTAGGGAAGAAAAGTATGTATTGTAATGTGGGAAGGTTTCCTCTGCTTGCTTTCAGCACTGTTAATGGGCATGTCCTTGCCGTGCTCTGATTAATTACCCTGCTTTTATCATGATTAGCACATTTAGCATTAGGCTGGCCAGCTGTCAAGCTAAGCTCAGTCATAGCAGACAAGCACTGACTGCCGTTGTGATTTTTCATCTCTAACTTATCATCCCAAGAAGATATAAGGATAAGGCCCAAATCTTCCCGCCCTGCTTATGCAGGGCACAAAATATCTCATCCCCATGCAACTAATGGTACTGGCTTAATTAACCTAATGTGAAGTGGGTATTGCACAACAGCAGAATTGATTTTTTTTTTTTTTTAAAGAATAAATTGCATGCCATTTAGATAGTGGGCTTTCTTATGCATCCAATATTCATATATGTCTGGTTCTAGAGGACAAAACACCTATTGGACAAATTGGATATCACTTTGCCTCCTTCTGAAATGCAACAGAAATTGGGAATGCAGGGGAGAGGGGAGCTGTCTTTTTACAGGTCTTTGCATAATTATTTATTACTTCTTTCTCACAATGGAGAGAACAGATGCTGTCCATCCAGAAGCATCGCCTGGAAAAAAAAAAACTTATCCTTCTTTCTTCTTGATTATGGGGAATTAATTCTGTGTCTTAACTGAGACAATCCTGCCATGATTTGAGAAAGTCTAAATCTACATTAGGTTCCAGCCCCTGTATTATGCAGCAGCTTGGCACACATATGCTTTCCTTTATTTTATGGACTACCTCACATGGTGCTGCTTCTCTATGCTGCTTCTATGTTTTTTGTCACTGCCAATAATGATAGAATTCTTCTTTTCAGGCAAAATGACTGTGGCATGTGTAAGATATTGTGGTTTATCGAGGTTAGTTTCTTTTTCAGATTTCGGAGATAAACAAATGCAGGCATGTACACTGGGAGCCCAGTCCAGATTTCATGAGGATCCCCTTAGTCATCAGGTAACTTGATCTGCTTGCAGACTGCAAAGCTAGAGCTTCGATTCAGAAATAACATTACTGAATGGAGCTCCTTTGTGCTCCTGTCATTCTCCAGTCATCTGTAGTAAAACTCCTATCTACACTACCTAGAGTTCACGTCTGTTTGAAATGGTTTATGGCAACACGGAAGGAAGGCCACAGCACATCTCTCATCACATTGTCATCCACTGCTGCCTACTAGTTTGTCTCTTCCTCTACTGAAATGTGAGCTCTATCAGGATGAATCAGTCTCTGGCTAGTGTGTATGAGAAAAGAATAGACTTTCAGTACCAGCAATTACGGTCTATGTGTAATAATTTTGACTTCTAGACATTTAATGTAGGTAAGTTCAAACAGCCTAAAAAGCATAGCATAGTTGATGTAGCACAAGTATTTCACTTGTCCCAAGGTAGCTGGTATATGGGTGGTTGGATTTTTTGAAGTTGTTGCTTGGTAAATGTTGTTAAGATCCAAGTTCATTGCAGCAAGGTCAACTGATGCTCTCTCTGACATTTACACGGTTTGCACTAAGTAAGCCTCACAGGAGCCTTTTCTGAGTTAAATAAGCTGGAATTGTGCCCTGTTTGTCACTACTGAAATTCACTTTTCCCCTTTTCCATACATGCCAACATTTAGGTTTATCAGTCTTTTAGCTTCCTTCAAAACAATAGCCAGCTGGTGGATCTGCAGTGTGCACATAGGGAAATTTTCACAAGATGCTTTTCTTCTTTTCTCATAATCAGGGTCTGGCTCTGAGCTCAGGGTCCTAGAGGTGGGTTTCTATATTTCCTTTTCCAGATACCATCAAGGCTGATTTATCTAACTTGCAGATGAGACCAAGGAAAGGTTAGACTGTAAGTGCTGATGGATTTCCCAGAAAAGCCATGGATGTCCCATCCCTGGGAGTGCTCAAGGCCAGGTTGGATGGGGCTCTGAGCAACCTAGTGAAAGGTGTCTCTGTCCATAGCAGTGAGATGGAACTAGATGACCTCTAAGGTCCCTTTCAGCCCAAGCTAATCTATGACATTTTTTTTAATATGAGTGGAAAAAAATATGTAATCATGGCATGCTTTTGCTGTGTGTGCTGTAGCATTCTCAGTGTTCTGGGTTAAATAGCATTATTGATTGCTTTTGTGTAACAGCAGCATCTCCAGCTTTAAGCAGAGGAAACTTCTCCCTCACTGCTGATGCTGAGATAGTAGCTACAATGTGAGTCCAAGACTGATAGCCCAGAGCAAGTGTGACTTCAGAGAAACCAAAGCAGAGGAGGAAAGGTTGCATAGAGGAGCCAAAGTGCTAACGTTTCTATGATTAATAATCACCTACTGCCTGTTCCACTTTACCAAATGCTACTGAAGATAATGATGTACCTTCAGCATAATGAATTTCCCCCAGCTCATCTGAAAATCTCTTCATCTGGGTATTTTGGCTGTCTTCCACTTTGGCTGAGTAGAACTGTTCCGTCATTGTGAAACCACTAGAGAATTTGAATTGAACAGGACGAAAGGAAAAAACAAAAATCAGAAAGAGCAAATGGCAGCTCAGTTTGAAAGGGACTTCATGTAAGCAAAGAGGCCCAAGCTAGCCACAGCTAAAATGCTACAGGTCTAAAGTTTCTTTGTAAGATCTGGATGATCATTTTTTTCAGAAATATGCCTTTCTTTTATAAAGAAAGGCTCTATAAAAATATTTGGGGGTTTCTCCTTACCAAATCAATCCCCAAAATCTCAATCACTGGCTTTATATTTTCTTTTTAAATTCCATCTCAATCAAAATGATGGCAGTTGAATGTGTGCATTAGAACCAGAGTTTCTGTACACCCATGTGTTACTGTAAATGTTTTCCTTGAAACTGTAAATCTGTATTACTGAAAATCTGTATTACTGAAATTCTGTATTATTGAATCTGTATAAATTTTTCTACACTGTATCTTTATTTATCAAATTAATTGTATTCAAGCCAGCATAAAATTCTGGATTCGTATTCAGTACAAGTTAAGTGTTATCCCAAGGGTTTTGAGTGAGGATGCTGCTGTATTACATTATATTATGTTCCTTTTAGGTAGGCTTTAAAAGGCCCTGCTGAAGAGCAGAGGCTCCTTGTAATATGCTATGTATGCAGAGAGAGGAAGCCGTATATGAAAACAAAAGGGTCTAAGAATCTAAACTCTAATCTAAGTATGTAAAGGGTGAGGGTAATCCAGGCACAGAGGAGCAAAGTGAGTGAAAAGTCCTGACTAGAGCCAGGGTGAAAGCCTAGGTTCCTGTTTGCCTTTGTCCCCTCCCATCAATAACTTTGTTTTTTCTGTGCTACCTTGGCCACTTACCAACCGAACTGAAGAGCCTTTGGCCTTTATCTGTGATTTCTTCAACCAGTTGATTCACGCTGTTAACTTTCTGGCCTGTGCATGGAGAAAATGAGGGAATATTTCAGCATCCTTAGGCTTGAAGTCACTAAGGGGGTAAGAAAGCAGTCTGTCCACTGCCAGGGAGCTCAGTATGTCCTTCCTTGCAGAACATACCTGTCTCTGGCTAGTGGCAGTGGCTCAGATCCAGCAACACCCTGAGGATTGGGCTTTGCATGCAGTCCCTCTCCTGAGGAGCATCATCCTCACAGGCTGGTATTGAGTTCACAGAGTGCAGCAGTGAAAGGATGCAGCACTGCAGCCATCACAGCTCCTCACTGCTGCTGCTGCTGCTGCCGAAGGGCAGCATAAAACAATGGACCTGGGCAAAGGAGAATATGACTTCTATCTCCAAGAAATCTGGTTACAAGTAACTTTTCTTTTTCCTTCTAGTGGGGCCACTACATTTGTCCATGCCTGGGGCACGATGAACAAGGTGTGCTGATGAGAAGGTAAATGCAGAACAGAGAGATGTAGCAAAAGAATGAAGCCTGTTCAGCTGAATTGTGCAGTGTGTGGTTGTGTTTTCAGTGCACATGAGGGGACGGCTGCTGGCCTCTGATGGTTTTTGTAGAGCACGAAGGGTCTCAGCTCTTGAGGTTGCTGTGGCATGAGTTGAGTTCATGTCAGCTGGGGAAGCAGGCAAATGCTGACACACAGCTCCTTAACTACAGCATTTAACCGTCTAGGGGGTGCTTGGGAAGAGACTGATCCCCACAACTTCCACTGACAGGGTGACAGAGCAGAGCTGAATGCTGGTTTGACCTAAATGGTGAGTTTAGGGCTGTCCTGTCATGTGAAGAGCACAACTTTCAGTGTGTGAGGCATGAGGTGTCTGGGGCTTTGCTTGAGTGATAGGTAAGAAACTGTCACAGAAACAGGAGAATTTGGGAAGAAGGCAGGAGAACTAAATTATCCTTATGAATGACTGGAAATGGTGGATAGGTCATTAGGGGCTGTTACTTATAGAGACTGTTTCCATTTTTTAAAAAGTGTTTTAATTGATAAACAAAATGAAGTACACTTTTCTCCACTGGAGTAAATGGCGGGGGTTATTAAATATGTAACACCCAAATTAATATCCTACAAAGGTGATAAGCACTTGATGTGAGGATAAATATTGAACAGGTCTCTCAGATACTCTTGTTTCATGAACAAATGCCAAGTTGTCATCAGTGGCAAAGTGGGATGTGGATAAATTACCTTAATGTCTGGAAGTAAGTGAGAGCCCAGATGTGTTTAGTGGGAACAAATGTCCCATCCCAGTGTGCACTGAATGTAGCTTGAAATGTATTGCTAATGTCAGCCCATGTACAGAAGACCTTCCATTTTAAAGCGTAAAAACTCATTCTGAAGTTCATGAATACGAGCTGAGTCTGCCTGGGACAAGAGACAGCAAAGTCTAACAAGTAACACGATCCAGCTGGAGCCAGTCTGTGCCAGGATGATAGATGTCCTTGTCCAGTAGATCAGGGACATATTGCACAAAACATATTATACTAAAGTTATTTGTGCCTTTTCTGGATTTAAATTCCTTCTTTATTAGACACATGAAAGAGTTTTTTTCAGGGGTGCTTCTGGACAGGAGAAATGCAGCTGACACTGAATTTCTGTCCTTGGACCAGACTCAAGCTACTATTTGTTTTGACCAGTTGCATCAGAAAAAACAAATCCAAGTGTGTTTGTGCACCTACACAGAGGAGTTTGTATGTTTGTGCCCGATGGTGAAACTGTCTTTCTTACTCAGGTTCCTGTGTGGCGGCTGGGCTGGGCTGGGCTGGGCTGGGCTGGGCAGGAGGGAGGACAGCTGCCTGTTTGTCAAGCCCTGACCTCCAGCTGAGCTGGCCCTGGGGGAAGGAAAGGACACCTTCCTCAGCAGCAGCTTTGCTGACAGGGATTTCTGAAATGGAGGAGAAAGTTAAAGAGGGGCTGAGGCTTCAAGGACTTACCAGGGGCCTCTCCCTGCAGCAGAGAGCAGAGCCAAAGCCAGCCCAGGGAATGAGAGTACCTGCTGAGGCTTCCAAGGCTTCCACAGACTGGGTCAGTTGCCAGGCAGCTGAGAGGCCGTGCTGCTCCAGGTGAGGCCTCACTGCAGGGGCATGGCAAGGGGGAGCATCCCCCCCATTCACTTCATCTCCTACAGTGAAGGTCAGCTTTCCACTCTTTACAGACTTAACTGCTCCAGTTCAACGTTTAGAATCCTAGCACAATCTGGGTGAGGGGCATGTGGTGACTGATCTGCTCCCTTAATTAAACCACGTTCCCTGGTCTGGGTTGCATTTTTTCCCCCCATTTTTTTCAAATGGGGAAATTATTTAACTCGAATTAAACTAAACAATTTGAAATGTTTTCAAAACTGGCAGGACGAAAGTTGAAAATAAGGGAGGGGGTGTGAAAGACTGGAATATTAATAACTCATTGAAGCCTGTGTTTCGTGGGCTTCCTCCATCCCTGGCGGATCAAGACTGCTACCATCACTTTGACCAATGGACACTGAAACTGCAACAGTCAAGTTTTGTTGCTGGATCCACGGGGGTGATATCTTTCCGCTCTTACCTTTCCTTTCTTTTTGTCTTTTCCTTATATATTTTATTAAGTATTATTTTTATGCTTTTATATGCTATATTACTATCGATAATAACAACCAAAAGAGCTACATACCTGCTTTCCATTGCAACCAAATTGCTCTAAAATAAACATATATATACATATATATATATATATATATATTTATAAACACTGAGCACTAAGTGTCATGTCACACTGATGTGCCCCAAGGGATCTATTGACAAGAACTTGAGTTGCTCTTGCCTTCTGGTGGCAGGCCATAACAGGGGAGAAGTATGCTTTCCTCAAGAACTAGTGCTGATCAGGCTTAAAAAGCTGGACCTTTGGATAAACTATTTAACATAATCTTTGCTTTCAGAAGTTTGGCTGTTCCTTTTCCAGCTTCATGTGTAAGACAAAGCGAGGTTTCGGGCTAGAAAGGAGCAGTGGACACTGCAGAAAGCCTTTTAGGTCACTATGCCATCATTGTCCAAGTCCCTTTCATTCACCTTAACTCTTCCTCCTCTGGTCTGGGTTGCATCATTTCTGGTGCCATTTCATGGTCTCCGCCCATGACTGATCCCAAATTCTGGCATTTGGACAGACTTGCCATCATGGATCTGGTTCAGTACTGTTTGCTTGGTCTGGTGTTAAAACAAGTTCTGCGGTTGGCTCCAGCCAACTGCTTCCTGCTGAAAATATCATTTTATGAAACTTTTACAAATTTTTGGCCAGCTGAGATGTCTTCTATTGTTCAGAGGACAGCCCCTCAAGCCCACTGCTTCTAGGGTAAGAGAGCAAATAGTGACAAGTTGGGGTCAAATTCAGCTAGAGTTTGCACGTGAGGAGGCTCCAGGGGAAAGGATAGCTTTGGTCTGTCAGGAGAGAACTCATTAAGCAGGAGGATGTTCATGGGTTTCTACAAGCCTGCAGGATAGCTGGCTGGCCACAGCAGGAGGAAATTATGCTAATGATTGCTGTGTTCCTGTTGTCTGCAGGTGATCTTTGAAAGGTGTTATGCTTCTCAGAGGTCTGTTTCCTAGTGTTTGCTTTTGATTTTTTTTGCCATGTGACTGGTTTTAATGTATGCATCACCTTTAATACGGACTGTGGTTGCACTCTACAGTGCATTATTAATATCTCTTCTTAAGTCTAGGGGAAATGTTAGTACCCACCTGACAATTTTCTGAATATGGAAAGAACCAAAACCTCTTTTCTAATTTTAATACATAAAATACAAATATTACTGATTTTTAAATATATTTTTGGTATGTTCTCCTCTTTAAGGTAGTCAGTTCAGTCCTGAACACTACTTTATCTCTTCTTATACAAGAGGTATTTCTAGGAACTGGTAACTCACTAGGGTTTTTTGAAAGTGTTGTGAGGCTTATTAAAATGAGTTTTTTTGCTTAAGGCAAACAAGAAAGATGAAATGTTTTAAAGAGCATCTTCATTTCTTTTCAGAAAACCTGCTAACAGTTCATATTTTTCAATCATTAGAAAATGTTCAAATTCCTTAGTACATAATTAACAGACTTGCAGATCTGACAGATAATAAATTATTTTCAAATTCATTCCACTAGAAATCTTCAGTTCTTTTTCAAACACCAGTAAAGTTTTCAGAGGGAGAACTATGTTTTGCAGTATGGTAGCACCCACTTGTATTGTCCTGTACTCTGCTGTACATAGGCTGGAGTCAGATTTCAGTAGTGGCAGTCATTTCATGGATATGTTATTTACAGAATAGAGATGCAATAAACGTAGACATTCTGTAGTTAAAAAAGACCCAAATATTATGAAGCAATTAGTATGGAAAGTCAGCAACAAAATCAAATATACCCTTTCCTCAAAGTTTCTGTTGCAGTGGAGTCCAAGGTGCAAATTATTTCCTGAGAGCATTTTGCTTTGCATCCATGATGGGTTCCATGGGTACCTTACGAATGGAGTAAAAAAGTTCCTGTCAAACCACTGTGGGTTTGTCTGGAGTGTCATCAGACTGGCAGAGCTCAGTAAACGTGCTGCCTATACCTTTGCAGTGCTGTTTCAATTACTGAATTTGATTTACACACCAGATGCCCAGTTGCAAGAGAAGAATATGTGAAAAGTTTTGCTTTAAATATGGCGTGATCTGTTTTAACAGTAAGTTGAATCTTAAATATAATTCCAAAGGAAAGAAATGAGAATCTGTTTTGCTTTCCAGTTGAGGAGCTATTTTGCATAACTCCCATCATATTAGCTTTCTGTGGCCAAGAAAATCTTTATGAAGCATATTTTTTTGGTTGCTATCGGTTTTCTTATGGATATTCAAAAGAATTATTGAGCGTGTCCAGTCTAGGGACTTGTGCTCAGTTTGACTCCCTAAACTATATGCCTCTAATAGTAATCTATTTGTTATGGGCTAGGTTGTTTGGGTTTTTTTTTACTTTAAACATTTTTAAACCTTATGTATACAGTAGTGACTGGAAATAGATTTTCCTTGAGAGCCTTGTTGTGTTTCACCACTTACAGTTTTGGGATAGTGATCTTCAGTTTAAGAGCCAACATTGCTATTCTTGAATGAGCAGAATCCAGTTTTTCCTTGCTTTCAAAGTCATATGAATGTGAGGGCTTTTTCCTGCACGATTCTTGCTATTTCTACAGTGTCCCAAAAGAGAAACTCAAAAGCTGCCCTTATGCTGCCTATAGTTACGTTGTTTTGCTGTCAGTGGTGATTAATGCAAGGAAAATGGAAAAAAAGTGACTTCCCAGAGGTGATGGTGCAAACCTTTAGCTTGTGCAACACCTTGATTCTCTCTCGCTGTGGTTTTAATATCCAAACAGGATGGTGACTGAAATGCAGGTTTGACGTGTGGTCTGACTTCCAGTGCTTCTCCTCTGTCTGGAACTGCAGGCGAGACCTCACCCCATACTGCAGTCTGGTCCTGGGATTAAGTAAATGGTGATTTTTCTGGTGTCCATTAAATATGTCTCACTAAACTAGATTAGTTAGAAAAAAGTCTAATTGTTTGGAGGAGACATGAAATTCTTCAGAAAGGGAGATATATGCATTTTGTGTCCATAGAAATGAGCACAGAGACGGAAGGTGTCATGGATTAGGAATGGTTCTCCCCAATTCACTGCCCCCACTGGGACTCTCCAAACCATGCACTGCTCTGGAGAGGACAATTGGAGGCACAATAGGTAAAGATCATGGGTTGAACAACAATTTACTAGAAACAGCAAAGAGATAAGAAACGAACAGTAACGGCTACAATACTAAAGGCAGAGGGTGCAAGAAAAGAGATTATTCACACAGAACTCCCTCCCAACAATAGACAATACTGGACATCTCCCTTCACCACGCTTACTTGACCAGGAGGAATCACTCCTTCCCAGAAGAGAGAGGAAGTTGAGGTGGTACAGAATAACCTCCAGGTCCTGGCCATGCCTCTCCCAATATGCAAAAATTAGCCCTGTCCTGGCTGGAACCAGGACAGAAGGGTTTTAATCCCAGTCTTCTGCCACCACTAGTAATGGCATGTAAATTACTTTCATAAAATCATCAAAACTCCTCTGATTCAAGCTGGATTTTTTTTCACTGTTTTTCTTGGGAGACTCTTCCAGTAATTCACTGTGGCACACTCAGGAAAGACAAGAAGGAAAGTCAGGCAGGGAGGATAAGAAGGAGGGTTGCCCAAGGCTTACAGGAGCAGGTGGGATGTGTGGAGGTCTCCTGTGGGACAGCTGAAGCTCTGGTGAGAGCATGTGAGTCAGAACCGAGTGAAGAGAAGGAAGGGCAGCAGCATAGGGGGACAACATTACTGACCATGGGGTCAGACTGGGGGAGGAGACTTACTTAAAACCTTCAAGGGAGTCTGGGGAGGGCAGAGCCTGGTGTTCCTTGGGGCCATGAACCCCCCTGTCACTGCTGGAGGGGCAGCATGTCAGGACACATGCAGGAGTATGTTTCTGGATGGTGTCAGGGACAACTTCTTGATACGGAGCCTGGTTGGGCCATCCCATGGGGTCATACTAATGGATCTGGTGTCCCTTTCAAGGAGACACCAGCAGGGGAGGTGGTGACCCATGGCAGCCTTAGCTATGGCGAGTGTGAAAGAGAGGAGATGAAGATCCTGAGGGGAGAAAGGGAGGAGCATTGCAGAGCCAGAACATGGGGCACCAGGGGAGCAGCTGGCATCTTGTCCAGGGCGTAGGCAGCTGAGATCCCCCTGGAGCAGCTCTGAAGGGTGAAAGAGATGAGGGGAACTGCCATGACTATATGGACCACATGAGAACAGTCCACCCTGATACCTGGGAAAACAAGTGGGTGTATCAGCAGCCCTGCTCCACTAAGCCAAGAACTCGCGACAGAACTCCTCTGGAAAATGGCCACATAAAGGAGGCAGAAACAGGGCCAGGCTACGGAGGAGGGCTTTCAAGGGTGGGGTTAGGAAAGGCAAGCTCAGCTAGAACTGGAAGGGATGTTAAGGGCAAGACAAAGACCTTCATCCTCTGTGTGAGCAGTAGAAGGCCAAACAAGGAGCTGTGTGCTCACTGCTCAATGGGGAGAGTGATTTTGTGGCAGTGGACACAGAGAAGACCAATGTCGCTAATGCCTTCTTTGCCTTTGTCTTCACCACCAAGTTCTTTCATCTTTTAGTGCTTTGCAGAGCCCTGGGCAGCCCAGTACAGGAAAGACATGAAGCAACTGAGCAAAATCAGCAGAAGCACTGATTTTGCCCTTGCCTTGTGTGGGGAGGCTGAGGAATCAGGTCTCATTCAGCCTTGAGAAGGGATGGCTTCAGGAGAGGTCCAACAGCAGCCTGCCAGGACCCAGCGAGGGGTTATCAAGAGGGCAGCGCCACCCACTTCCCAGTGGGGCTTTATGGGAAAATGAAAGACAGTGGGTGTAAGCTGTAACAGGAGAAAAGGTGGGATAGAAGGAAATGCTACTCTGGGAACAGTCAAGAGCTGGAGCTGGTTGCCCATAGAGGCTGTGCAGTTTCCATCCTTGAAGATTTTTAAGACCTGATGGCTTATAGCCCTGAGCAGCCTGGTCTGACCTCAGAGCTGACTATGCAGCTTGGGCTAGATGTCCTCCCATGGGTCCTTCCAGTTTAAATTGTTGTCTGTGATTCATTCCATGAATATTTTAAAACCACCTTGAACTTCTAGCTAAATTTATTTCTGATCTATTTGTGTCCTTGAGTTCTTCTGCCTTCTTAGGCTTGTCCTTTGCCTAAAATAAATTTTATTCTGCAATGTATTAACTGAGAACAATACCATTCGCTCTCGACTTTTGTTAAGCAGAACAAGCCAGGCTCTTCTCATTCTGTGCACACCCGTCCTTCCCTCCCTGTAGTGACTGGAATAGAGTCCCTGCTCCTTTCTCATCCTAATATCCTCTCTATGCACCTGTTTTCATTTTAATTCGTCTTCTGGCATGTAGGTGATTACAGCATTGCAGGTACTGCACAAATCCAAATACAAGGTCAATAAAAAAATGTTCATATCCTGCACTAGGCACTCTTACTACTGAAAATATTTTGAAGGACAACACAATTCCATAATTTTTTAACACGGGTATCCTGCCTATACTAATCCTGTTGTTGTTTATAATTTCCTGATCTTGTTTTCTACATATGGAAATACATAAATGCAGTCATAAAAGCAGTGCAAAATTATTGTGCCATAGAAATTAATATTGAGTTCTCCTACCATTGAAAAGGCTTTTGTGATGTTTGCCACAAACATTTCGCTTACTAGCAATTTTCATTTGTCTTAGTTGGACCATTTTTTTCACTCAGAAGTTGTTAAGTGTTCCAGACCTGGGTGTCTTTCAAATATTTGTACACAGAAATGTTGTCCTCTCTTAAATTACATCTATTGATTTTTTTTCTGTAGAGTATTTTTTTTCCCCCAGCACCTTACTTATTTGGATGAGAATGAAAAACATTTCTTTACAATAAAATGTTTTCATATAGTTCTTAATTTTGTTTTTAGGATCCTGTAACAGACCACTTAAATATTCTATAAATCCCAGAGATCACAAGTACCTAAAAGTTGTGAAATGTAAGTATATTAATCACAGCATACTTTATTGTGCTGGTATTGCAAGTGCTTTTTGAGATATTAACCATGATCTCAATTTGGTCAAGTGGAGCTGTGGTCCTGGGAAAGCAGCCTTCATTTAAGTAGTAATTAAGAACAAGTATTTCCCAGTGATAGAGCAGGTTTCCCAAGTCATAGTCTTATCTTTTATTTCTTCCCAAATTCCTCCTTTGGGAAATTGTTTAAAGATAACCTAGAAGTGAAATCTCATCGTTTCTTAAGGAGGTTGCCTGTTGTATGCTGGTAATTTGCCATGCAGGAGATAAACTGGCTTTTTTGAGATAGCATTTCATTGTTCATGGCTTATGTACTGCTTTTCACATGAATTGGTTGAAGAGCAGTAAGGCATCTGTAGATTTAGTAAGTGTAACTTTGAGCTTGTGATATTGTAACACGGAATGCTGGGCCCTGTGTAGAGTTCATTGGATAAATGTTTATGAATATACAAGGAGCTTTTAAGCACCAATGCTTAAATTATTTCTATCTCCCTTCCAAGTGTAGTTACAGAGGCCTCCTGTGTCTGGTCTTGGCACGTAAGCCTCTTATGAAAGGAAGGCATGCACTGATTGTAGCACCATCCTGCTGATTTGTGAGAGAGAATTTTCCAGCCTCACCATTCTATCTCCTGCACAAAATAAATTTTTTCAGCCACTAGATAAACTTATTTTGAAACAGAAAAATGTTTATCTGTGTACTGGGTACAGGTGCCCAGGGGGGCAGGTGGGGATGGGAGCTGCAGAGGTGACCTCTATGAGGAGAGGCTGGGACTGCCCCATGCCAAACACAAGCAGAGATTGCCCTGTAACCCTGGGAAGGTCCTGGTGGAGCAGGCATTTCCCTGCAAACCCTGGAGAGACCATGGTGGAGCAGACATCCACACTGCAGCCCCTGGCAAACATGTCTTGAAGGAACTGTAGTCCATGGAGAGCCCATGCTGGAGCAGGTTTATACTGAAAGGCTGAAAATCATGGAGAGGCCCAAGGCTAGAGCAGAGAAGTGTGAGGAGGAGAAGGGAGCAGCAGACAGGAGCTGACCCCCATTCCTCATCCCCCTGCCCTGCCCAGTGGGGAGAAGGTAGAAGAGTTGGGAGTGAAGGGTTGAAGTTGAGCCTGGGAAGAGGAGGGGTGGATGGAAGGAAGGTGGTTTATGTTTTATCTTTGTTTCTCAACACCCAACTTGATTTTAATTGGGAGTAAATTAAAATAATTTTCCCTGTGCCATCTCTTCTTTTGCTTGAGCCAGTAGCTGGTTAGTGATGCCCTTGTCTTCATCTTGACCCACAAGATTTTTCATGTTATTTTCCACCTCTCTTCTGTTGAGGAGGGTGAGAGAGAAGTTGGGTGGGGATCTGACTGCCACAGAAGGTCAACCCAACACTCCATCCTTGACCCAGTTCTCTTCAACATCTTCCTTCATGACTTGGACACAGGACTCAAAGGAACGCTAAATATGTTTGCAGATGACACTAAATTGGGAGGAACTGTTGCCGCCCTGAAGGGCAGAGAGACCCTGCAGAGAGACCTTGACAAATTAGAGAGATGGGCAATCATCAACCATATTCAGCAAGATCAAGTGCTGGATTCTGCACTTTAGGCAGGGCAACCCTGGATGTGTGTATAGAAGGGGGAAGGAGAAGCTGGTGAGCAGTGCTGTGGAAAGGGCCCTGGGGGTCCTGGTCAGTGGCAAGTTGAACATGAGTCAGCAGTGCCCTGGCAGCCAGGAGGGCCAACCCTGTCCTAGGGTGCATCAGGCACAGCATCGCCAGCCAGGCAAGGGAGGGGATTGTCCCACTCTGCTCTGCACTGGGGCAGCCTCACCTCGAGTGCTGGGGGCAGTGTTGGGTGCCACAGTATAAGAAAGACATTCAGCTCTTAGCGAGCATCCAAAGGAGGCCCAAAGGAGGGCCACAAGGATGGTGAAGGATCTGGAGGGGAAGCAGCATGAAGAGCAGCTGAACTCATTTGGTCTGTTCAGCCTGGAGAAGAGACTGAGAGGAGACCTTACTGTTGTCTTCAACATCCTCATGAGGGGAAGCAGAGGGCAGTGTGCTGGTTAAGGTGGTGGTTACTGCGATTGTATTGAATAGTGGGGCACCTGGCATGATGTAAATGCTATGGAATATAGCATTTGGTGGTGGAATATAGCATTTTGGAGGTGGCATATGCTGAGTTTGGCTGGAGTAGAATTAAATGTCTTCACAGTGGTTGGTATAGACTGTGTTTTGGATTTGTGCTGAGCACAAGGTTGATAATGTAGAGATGTTTTTGTTATTGCTGAGCAGGGCTCACACAGAGCCAAGGCCTTTTCTGCTTTCCATACTGCCCTGCTGGTGAGGAAGCTGAGGGTTGTTGGGAGTTTGGGAGGAGACACAGCCAGGACAGGTGACCCAAACTGCCCAAAGAGATATTCCAGGCCATATGACATCATGCACAGCATACAAAGTGGGGGGAAGAAGGACGAAAGGGAGGGATGTTTGGAGTGATGGCTTTTGTCTTTCCAATTGACCACTATGTATGATGATTCCCAGCTCTCCTGGAGATGGCTGAACACCTGCCTGCCCATGGGAAGTGGTGAATGAATTCCCTGTTTTAATTTGCTTGTGTGTGTGGCTTTTGCTTTTGCTCATAAACTGTCTTTATCTCAACCCATGAGTTTTCTGGCTTTTACCCTTCTGATTCTCTCCCAGGTCCCACTGGTGGGGGACTGAGCGAGTGGCTGCCTGGGGCTTGGCTGCTGGCTGGGGTTAAACCACAACAGGCGGGTCCCGACCTCTTCACTCTCATGCCCAGTGACAGGACCCGAGGAAATGGCCTGAAGCCGAGTCAGGGGAGGTTTAGACTGAGTATCGCGAAAAGATTTTTCACCAGAGGTGAACTGAGCACTGGAACAGGCTCCCCAGGGAAGTGCTCACAGCACCAAGCTTGACAGAGTTCAAGAAGTGTTTGGACAATGCTCTCAGGCATATGGCGCGACTCTTGGGGTGTCCTGTGTAGGGCCAGGAGTTGGACTTGGTGCTCCTGATGGGTCCCTTCCAAAGCAGCATTTTCTATGATTCTGCGAAACTGTTTTGAGTAAGCTAGTGCTCTCAGAGTCATTTCAGCCTTACTTTTCTATCTCAATCTTCAACAGGCTTATTATTAACTTGAAAATTATTTCCTTTTCCATTTCCATTTCCATTTGATTAAATTCTATTAGAATTTTTGCCGTGAAACAGAAACAAGAGAAGCAAACTTCACAGCATAGATTATCTATCATAATATTGGCTCATTTTTAATATGATGATTTGTTCCCTGGCAAAATTAAGGTTCTGCATTATTTATACTTCAGTTTCTATCAGGATTTATTATTATTCCTGAAGTTGTAATGGACATTTTTTTCTTTTTTTTTTTTTTTTTCAAAAAATAACAGATGTCAATGACCTATAATTAGAATGGTACTAAAAATTCACACGTTGCTAATTCCAGCAGCACTGCTCAGAAGGTAACGTCACTTCTGTGCACAGGCACAGCACCAGCACTCTGCAGATCTTAGAGACTCGAGAGGCAGTGCAAGACTCTTCCCCTGTCTGAGTCATACTTGTGTCTGATATCTTGCATGGACATCTGGGAGAGCTAAAAGAAAAGACTTTCCATCTTCCTTTAGGTTTTGTAGAACACCCACTGGACCTCCTGCTTAAAGGCAAAGGACAATATATCTCTTACTTACTTTCACACACCTAAACTGAGCTACAAACAACAGCAAAATAAAGACAGAAAAAGAAGAATATTTGACTTGTGTCAACATTCTTATTCTTTTTGGAAGAATGTTGTCCAGTTTAATCCTCATGAAAGTGGAAAAAAATAACAGTAGTGGATTAAAGCCAGAGTTTAAGAAAATACATTTAAATATATCTTTTTACTTAAAAATGAGTTTCCTCATCATTCAAAGACCTAGGAGTTAAGCTATGTTACATACACCTCAGGTACAAATTGAAAAAAGATTCAATAAATCAGACCATATAAAAAGCAAGAGACTTTTTTCCCCCAGAAAAATGTATTTTTGTTTTATCTGATCATATAAAAAACATTAAATTTAAAAAAAAAGTGTATCTATTTTTTCAAGTGTTAATGGTTTCACCATTCATCAGAACTACATTCCAAAGTCCTGTAACACCAGGGCACATTATCCTTATCTGTGTAGCACAGTGAGCACAATCTTTACACTGAGGTCACTCTCATCACTACTTCTCCAGAGCAGTTATCCTCTGATGAATCTTCCTGAGGTCTCATGCGGTTGAACAGATGTAACAACACATAGCCACACTGAAATCTCGGTGAGGTTAACTGTGTTGGATGAACTAAACTTCTGTTTCTAAATGCAGTCAGTGGCAGCCACAATGTCCTCCCTGCTGAGGATTCTCCTCGATTGCTCTCTTCTATGTCCATGGCTTTATCATAATTTAACACATCCCAGTGTAGATTCACAGCCCTCCAGCGTTTAAACACTCGATAAACAGATGCACCTTCATGGACTATCAGTCCTGAAAGTAAAAGGAAAAAAAAGTGTTTATACAAAATGTTGATGGATACCATTTTGAGAGAAAATAGAGATTTAACACATTGTAATGACTCTGGCACTTTCCAGATGCAATTAAATTACTCATAACGTTAATATTTCAAACAAACTGTACATATGCAATGTAACTGGTTATTCATGTGTTTGGGAGGCAGGAACATGCAGAGGAAATAAAGTTGTTCTGAATGAAAGCTCAACATAACCAATACTGGAATAATCTGAGCATGCCTAACTAAATAAATTATTCAGATTTAAGTAAACCAATGCAAAACTGGCAGATTTGGATATTGACTGTTTATGCTAGTGCTGCCCTTGTTCATGGTAAGTACTATTTATTTACTAAGATTTGTACTGGTTTAAGTAGACCTTTAAGTAGGTTAGACCTGCTGTAATGAACAGGATAGTCCTAAGTTTGTTTAAGAGTATCTTGTAGAATTCAGTACAGATACAGACAAATTTAACTGCTTTCAGATTCACAGTTCAACTTAGGAGCACAGAAGATTTATGAAAACCTGAAACAGTTGTAAGTATAATGACTTTCCTGTCTTGCTTCTTTACAACAAGAAATTAAATGTTATTATTAGCTATGATGAGCATGGTAAGGATGATTGACATTCTTCTTTCTCTTCAGTATTCAATAGGAAAATGTTGCAAATCATATTTTTCTTGCGACCCAGGAAATCTTTTAAAAGGTTGTTCAAGGAAAATATAGATTTTCTGGAGTCCTCAACAGACCAATCTGCTTACAAATTTCCATGTAGCTAATATTTATGCCTATTGTATGTGTTCAAGCAACTTATTTACGGAAATGAAGCTGCTAACTTTTTCTGTGTATGTATATGTTTATACTCACACATTTTATCTGTGAGTATTTCAAATATGGATTTACTGGGGAGACACATGAGGCTACTGCCTTCTTACTAGTTTTTTCCTCAGCCAGCCTGGTTGAGGACACTTATGTGGTTCTGACCAACGCCACCTGTTTTCCCTGGCTCCCTGCTTTGGGAGCAGAGCAATCTGCCTAGCCAAAAACATTTATAAATCTTTTGTCCAGTGTGCTTCTCGCCTAAAATTTTCCTATACATGGCCACATCTATAATATGATCTGCGGTGTCCTTTAGCCCAAGAGATTGTATATCACCTGTTTCTACACAACAAAATTGTGATTCAAGAGTCTGAGGTCCTTTAGCATGATTAACTGATACCAGAAAGGAGATGCTTATAGAAAGATGACACAAGCAGAAAGGGTGGTAAAAATATTTACATGAACAGCAAACCTCAGATTCAAGTGCAATGATTTGCAGATAGCAACAGCTACTCTAACACATTTTTAAAGATCATTACACTGAAAGATGGAGAAAAACAAAGATTTCTTTCAGAAGGACATGATAGTGAATGCAGCATCCCTGTAAGGCTTTCAAGTTGCCTAGAATTCATTGAAGCATCCAATACAGCAAAAGTAACACAAAATAAACTTAATTGAATAGTAAATATTCTAAATGTATTTTGTAACAGCAAAGCATTTTAGTGTAAATTTTTCGTGTTTGCAAGATTTCTATCTTCATCTTCTCAGACATAGATAAAGCAACCTGTCCTTAAAATTTAGTATAATAATAATAATTTAGTCAATACATAAATGTACCTTCAAGACTGGCTTGATTGTATTAAAAAGAATAAATGTATTTGATCCCATGCAGAATGTACAAACCAAATTAGCAATGGTTTTACTGTTGTGACAAAGATTCACTCTTTTGTGTTCTTTTGGATTTCTTATGAAGTTGATAAAGGAGATGAGAATAATCTTCCTCAACCTGTCCCTAGAACATAGCATAATTTGGTCTAACTTCTCTCAAGCCTGTGATGAAGCAAAGTTAAAAGAACCTATTTACTCCAAAGTAAAGTTACATGTCTGCACTCTGCTAGAACCTGAACAACAAATTTCAGAGTAGAGAAGGAAGTATTTGAGAAAGGATCATTGAGGTACATGAAGTACATTTGAACAGTCAAAATATCTTTCCAAAATTACAACAGGAAAAGTTGTAGGATGACTTCTTTCAGGGAGCTCTTTTTTACTGTCTTGGGGCTTTCAGGATTTATTGAAATTATGTTTTCAAAGGTTTTAAACATTGGCAAGGATGAGTAATTTTCTTTATAGTGGAAGCTGTCAGTCACATATACTTTAAAAGAGCTACAAAACAAAGAATCAAATATTGCAAGCCTTGGCGTAAAGTTGTCAGATTTGGCAGTGCTGAAGGAGAAAAGGAGCACTTTCATAATTCCTCTCATAAAAAGTTTTAGCTCCCTTCTTGATAGAGCTACAGATTGAAAAATACCTATGTAGAAGAGGCAAAAGAACTGTGGGGAGAAAGTTCTTGGCACCAACAGTTCCAAGACCACAAACAAGAGGAACTCTAGGTAAGTTTTAAATGCTAAAGATTTTCCAGGTCCAGAGGAGTTCTGATGCTCAAAATATAAGCAGTTACTCACTGAAGTGGAGCCGTAAGAAAATGGCAAAGAATTGGCATTCTCTTAAGGGTTCCACAACAATGAATGTAGATATGAGAGACAAAACAAGAATAAATCCCTGAAGAACACTGATTTGTTCCAAACACCATGATTTCAACAGCGCAAAGGACACAGCTGAACGCTTGTAGGGGAAAAATATTTGCTTGACTCAGATGATACCAAGAAGTAGTAGAATTCACTACTGTTAGTTGTTCAGGTGTTCTGTCCAAGACTTTTTGGATGATGGACCCATCTAAATGTCCTATGGTTCTAAGACTTTAGGTTTTATCTCTAAAATGGAGGGACTGCAGTGGGATCCAGCCAATAGGATTATGATGAATCTTAATTTTCTTTTCTTTTCTTATCTTTTTGCCAAGTACTATTATATTCTTTCGCTGTATTAAAAGGTTTTCTTACCCTGACTCACAAGATATTTGAAATTTTTTACTACTGAATGCCTTTACAAGCAGTTAACTTGTCTTACATCATTCATATTTGGTGGTATTAGGTTACAATTTTACCTTATTTGTCACACTAATCTTATATATAACCATTTAGAATGGTCCTGCCAGAAACATCACAAGATTTTATCCAGGAATAAAAGATCATTTTCAGAAACAGACTTTACCTTTGGACAAAATGCCATGTCTTAAAACTATTCTAGGGCCCACAGCTATTAAAAAAAAATGCAATCGCTCACAGCATTAAAATGAAACATATCCATGCTAAAAATAGTAATATAATTCTTTATAAACTATTTAGAATTAGATCTAGTATGGGAGAAAAAAAGACTTTCTGAGTAAAGACATATAAGTGCAGCTAGACGTGTTCATTGAAAGTAACTTCAGCCCCTTCGTTTTTACAACCAAGGAGTTACAAGAATGTTGCAAGGCATCAAGTTCCTTAGCAGGGAAGCAAGAGGCTTTCAGAGGGCAATTCACACCTCGCACTAGCTCCCGTCTCTTACTCCCTTGCCACAATACTGCTGGCAGCAGTCACATGTCTAGTGCAGCGTTATAATTGCTTTTCAGTGTTGGAAAAGGAGCAGCACTGTTGTTCTGGGATTGCAAGTCAGCTGTTATTATTTGTGAGATGTTTTGTTCATGTTAGAACCATTTATGACCAGTAGTTAGAACTATTTTCCAGTAGAAAGCATATCAAATTCTATGACTTTTCTGTTATGCAAAATAATTGCTAGGCCTAGAAAGTAGAATGGCAAAGGCTTGGTATACTGTCCTTCAGTGGCTAGATAAGGAATTTGTATTATTCATTCCTTTCATGAACTCACTCCCTTTGGTACTCCCTACGTGGACGGTCTGATCCTAGCACTATCACTGGAATAGCTCTGGGTTTCACAGGCTGTAGTTCTACTTGATCAGGGTGTTCAAGGTTTGCTTTAGGAAAACTTCTAACAATAGCAAATTTCAAAGAGAACAGCTTTAAAGCAGAAAAGTACAAGGTAATGACTTGCAGGGTTAAAACCAACACTGCTAAGTAAAAACGATCCTACTCGTCAGGAAGAATTCTGGATAAAATTCAGACTAGAAGAAAGAGAACAGTGAATATCAATAAAACATGTATACTAGAATAAGCAGAACATATGATACTGGTGATCCATAATCTTTGGGATTTTTCTTTTGTTGAAATGTAAAAACAAAGAAGTAAAATACAAGTTAGATGTAATTTACTTAATAAGAAAGTGACTGGTGTGCTATGTATAATGTATAAGTCAATCATTGGGTAAACAAATTGTTATGTGCACATTTTCAAAGATGTCATAAAAATATGTCAGTACCTTTGGGCAAACTGCTTTTAAAAATGATAGCAAAACATTTCAAAAAGTGTTTCATACTTTTTGTGTGAAGATATTTACACTTCACAAACGACCAAAAATATTTGTATTGTTTCTGCAGAGGTGTAGGGAGGCAGGTGGAATAAATATTGGTCATACCACCAGCATCTCAAGCATTATCTTGAAATATGTGGTGCACAGGAAAACCTGTATGTCTGCATAAATTTTTCATTGAAATAAAGAGAGATTACAGAGGGAGTAGAGGTATTCGCTCACTGTAAATCCTGTTGAAAACTAAGATAATGCCACGGATGACTAAACTGTAGAGAGAGCTGTAGCTGTTTGCAAGCATTACAAGCTTTATGATATAAGAGATTATACATAATAATGGTAAAATCATAAGTTCATGCCTTGGGAAGTCATCAGCATAATGGAAAGTGTTTGGGGTTTTTAAAATAATTTATAAGTAATAATTGCATCTATCTATTAGAGAATTTTATTTGAAAGTTTTAAGTTAAAATTATCAGTATAAACCCCCTCACTTTATCATGAAAGAAAAGGATCAAATTGAATAAGGTTGACTATATTAATGAATACTTTTAAGAGTTACAAGAAGTCCTGATCTTACAAGCTAACAGAATGCAAATTACTTGAAATTATATGCAGAATAAGTGGGTCTGAATTAATCTGGATTATCAAAATTCCTCAATTATTAAACTTCCTTTATACAGCTTTCTGAATTTCCAGATACAGTCTGGTAAACTGCTAAGTCATATCTGCAGTGAGCTTTGTAACTACAAAACAGTGTCCAAATATGTTTAATTGTAGTCACTTTTACATTTAAATTCCCATGTATGATTTATGATGAGTCTATAAAATATGCATTTATTAAATGACAGGCAAGTCAGTTTATCTTGTGGGGGAAGACAGCTGCATGCTTGCTTTGCTCCTGCAGGGTGTAGTTGAGCCAGAAGCTCCACGTGAGGTACACATTTGCTCAGCAGCTTCCACTTCAGTGATGGCCTGAGCCTGGCTGGCTTGAGAGGCAGCTACAGAACTGCATGTACCAATCTATGGGAGGTCACCTTCCAAATGTTTGCTTCTATGGATAAATACAGTCATATTTCTGATCATCCACGGACGTTCTTGTCTGATTTTGAGTTTAATCTGGTTTAGGTGTTTTAACAGTAAAACAAATGGGAAAAATGAAAAATGCAATCAGTAACTGGCTATTTCAACTGGCTGATGCATACCAAAGTAATTTTTTTTTACTGGGGAAAAAGAACCCAAACAAACTAGAATTCCATATAAATTAAATGCTTGGAATGCCTGAAGCACATTTTATCTTCATTTAGTGTATTTTTAAACAAAAGCAAAGCCCTCAATATTGAGTGTTAAGCTGGAAGAAGTGATATTCAGAAATCAGCATCTAAGAGGACGTGTAGTCCTTTTATTCATTTAAAAGATGAGTACTTGTCCAAAGTATGAGATTCTGCTTACTTTTCTGTCTGAGATTTGGGTTCACAGAAGAAAGTCTGTGTTACAAAATATTCCAGAGCAGGCTTCTCTAACAAAAATTACAAAATGAACAGAACTGCTGATGTAGCTGAAATATAAATACTTTTACAGTAATGGGATGGTTTCAATAAAAGATGATGTGGCTTTACAGTTGAAGCAAAACCCTTGATATTAGGAATTACTCTGTTTCTTTTTTCCTTACAAAGCAGAATTCAGCACTGTCCTAATTCCCATATATAAGATTCAGATAACATTTATCTCTCAGAGAAGTCAATGCAAACATCAGATGGCATTTGACTTCTGTATTTTCTTACAATTAAAATTCTGTGAATGTGGTTTAATGTAAATTAATATTACTAATTATGTAAATTTAATTCTCTAAATTATATAATTATGTAATATTTAATGTAAATTTTCTCTGCAAATAATCATAACTATTCTAACAATCAAATCAAGGTTGTCTTACCAAATACTAAAGGGATTTCTATTTAAATATTCCCAAGTCTAGTGTGTTTTCAGAAATTTCAAAAGTGGTCAATACAGTGTTGTAATAAAATGTATTTTCTTTTACAAGATTTCAGCTAAATGACTTGGGACCTTTTAATAGTAAAGCAAGTTACTATAGTTAGCACTGTGTGAGTGTTTCATAACTGTTTATGATGTGCAAAGAACTCATGCCTGTCTTCTATGCTTTCCTCCATTTCTAGCACAGTGACCTATATAAATCTGGGCAACCTAATTTTGGGTGTGCAGTTTGATGACATCTTCAAGGGCTTCTTCTGTACTTCATGATGGTACAATCTAATTCAAACTGGCATCAGAAGACAACTTGACAGTGTGTAATTTTACTAATTATTTTAATAATGTCTTTCATATTTTCATCTGTTTAACTTCTGAACTTTGCTAGTTGTTTTATCAAGAAATTTAAACTGATTCTGTTCTCACCACTAAGATTTTGGGAAGACACTGATGAATCTGAGAGTAAAGCTTCTTTGATTCTTTTCTCTCTGCAGTATTTGCAACACTGTAAAAAGCAGCACTTGCCAAATGTATCAGCTGAGAATAAATCTGCAAAGAACTGGAGTGATCGATTAGATTGACCAATTAGAAAAATAGAAATAGTCACAGTCTTAAACCACAGTCTGTGCTGTTTAAAGATTTTGAGCTTACCTATGCATACTAGATCCATAAAACCATACATTCCATAGCAGATTTGAAAAAGGATGTCCTTTCTTTGCCATACTGCATAAGGGCTGAAGGCTGACCATAGAAGCCAAGTCACACTTGCTACTAAGAACAGAGATCCTAGGATTACAGCAACCATCTGCACTTTCTCAACCAGTGTTATAGTAATGCTTTGCCACTAAAAGAGAAACAAAGTTGTATAAGATAAAAATGTTATTGTCCATGGTTGCACATTCAACTCCACTTTTTTTCCTGAAATCAGAAATTATTTTAATATTTACACATATCTTCATAGATATTTACTAATATCCTTGATACTGACATTTTATATATATTTTTTCCTATTTCACTTCTAAAGTGAAGCTAATAGTTGCTTCCCCATGTCCTCCAGAGTCACTATCAATATGATCTAGCTGTGAGCTTCCAAAGAGTTAATAGTTTTATTTCTGTTTTGAATATGTAGGCAAAAAAATATATTAAGTCTTAGAAATGGAACTCAATCTTTCATCTTTGGAGGGCAATGAAGAGAATAAAAAAGGAAGAAGACTTTTTCAAATATGTATTATGTTAGTGTGACAGGTTTCCTTTCCATCCCTCCCTCTTGAAGTGTGAAGCCATTTTCCAGTTTCAGGCTTCTCATCTAAGAAGTTCCAGACATACCAAAGGAGTTGTTTTTCTCTGCATAAACCTGTGTTAACAGCACAAAAAGACACCTGCAACCTAGTGTGAAAGCAACATGAAAACTCAGGAGGAGCCCTGCATATAGATAGCACAAACATTTTCAGTGCATCCCAGTTAGGTCCATCTTTCCAGGAAAGGCTGTATCTTCCATATGTGAGGTGACTCTGGTTTATGGTGTGACAAGATTTAAATATAAGAGAGTGTGTGTACTGACTTCTGTCAAGGTAAGAAGAGAAATACAATTCTGTTATAAGAGTCACAAAAGCAAAACACAGCATAAGGAACAAATTGTTCTAGATTACCCTTAACATATATGGCTTTTCTTGGCCATAAGTATCTAAATTACCTTGGTAGACTCCCCACTCCAGCCCCATCACTCATTCCAGGGCTGGCATGAAGACTTTGTGGACAGCCATCTTTCCTGTTCCTAATTTTGGATGTACCTGCCTTCTTCTATAGTTGCAATAGGGAACAAGTGGAGAAAGCTATTGCAATAAGGGTTTTCTTGCCTCTTTTCCCACCTGGCAATAATTTTTCCTTTTTCCTATTACTTTACTAAAGCCTTCTCTTTTTTACAGCTGTTGGGTATCCAGTACCACAGGATAAAATAATTCAGGTTGCAATGTGGGAGCCCTCTAGTTCAACTTCCTGCTCAAAACATGATCAGTGATGAGATCAGACCAGGTTGCTCAGGGGTTTATTCTGTAACATCTTGAAAACTTCCAAGTATGGAGGCTGTTCAGCCTCTCCATGCAGCCTGCTCCATTTCTTGTCTGTACTCAGGCTGAAGAAGTTTTTTCTTCAAAAATATTTTTTCTTATATTCATTCTGATCCTCTTTTGTCCCACTTACACTCTCTTCCTCCCATCAAGTACCACTGTGAAGAGCCTGGGTGAGCAGTGGGTCCTCTGTCCCTTTCTTCTCTTTCAGCTTTTTCCATTAACTTTTCTACTGTAGCCTAATACGCACAATTGGTGCTACATTCCTTCTCTTCTTGCAACGTTCTGAATATAACAGTACAAAAAGATAGATGTATAACAATTTGTAAATTGTCTATCTTGAAATACTATCCTTTTAAAATGAACTCATTAAATGCATACTAGCTTTTTCATGGAACTTGAGGGTTTGGGATGGGGCTATTCACACTAAACACTACCTTTTTACGGCAAAACAACTATGGATAGTAATTTCCTTTGTTAAGTCTTTTTATAAGGTCAAAGAAGGTCATTAACAAGTGATGCATGACAGAATGGTGTGAGCTTTTCATGACTCAGATATTACTTGTACACAGGACTGAAAGTTCAGGACTGAAATTCATTGAACTCTCTTTAGATTCCGTAGGGTAATGTTAAACAAAACTATTTTTCATTTCTCAGGTGAAGCTACATAGTGTGACTTGGGAGAAAACTGTCAAAAATGCTGTTGGTTATGTATGTCTATCTTCTTTCTTTATCAGTGTGAGACAGACCTGTATTAAATTTCTTTGGAATGCCTGAAATCAATGTACATTTATATGAAGTAAAGCTTTAACTGTCACAAAAAATGACACTGTCAAACTCATAGAAGAAGCGGGCAATAAATTGAAAAGACTTATATAACTGAAATAAACAGCAGATTTGTCACAGTGCAATTGCAGCAATGCAGAAGTTCCTAAACTCACTTCAGTTTATTTTGATTTTTTTTTTTTAACTTAGATTGCTAGTAGTTATTCTGCAAAGACAGTAATGAACAAAAGGAAAAAGCAATCCAAACATTTGGAATAAGTAATGTAGCATGCAGTCTAGATACAAAGTTTATCCCCTATTCTGATGTTGTCTGAAAACCAGTATCTCTTCCTCAGATGCAACCACTCTCATCACCTTTTTCCATTTCATGAGGGTTTTTTTGTTGGGTTTTCCCAATTCGTTATTTCTAGAAAAACTTGACCTTGAAAAGTTCTAAGAAACTTAGATATGATCCTTACCTCTTCCTAACCTCTTCTAAATAATGTATTCTCGTTACTTTGCTCTTCTCCTGATCAGATAATTGTCTGTCAAGAATGCAAGCAATTGAATCTCTCAACCTCAATAAAGTCAGTAATTCCAAAGAGTCATCATATTAGCATGCTATCAAATTACTACAATTCTTGAGAAAAAGCACAAGCATTCCAGAGGTTGTTGGTCCTAACTCTTCTGCCTTTAAAAATAACAGGTCCAAAAAAAATCCCCAAACCAACAAACCAAAAACCCCATCAAAATAAAAAAAATAAACAAGAACTCCAAAATAGGGTTGGATATTTTGTTCTATTACCCAACTACTTTAACCTTTGTGGTATTCACTATCTTTGTTCTACAAAAGAAATTTTAGTTCTCCACCTTCCTCAGTATGAAGGTCAGCAATATTTAATAAATTTCCTAATTTCCTAATCCTCCCTATTACTGTAATCTGTAAATTAAGCTAATTGATGATATTCCATAGTACATGGATGAGGAAGGACTGTGTGTTTAAGACAGAAGACATTTTAGTGGCCTAGAAAGTTTTATATGAAACTGCTAACTTGCCTCTTCGTGGTCGGCAGTCCGCCATAAGAATCCAGCACCCTAGGAGTGACGGGGTGGGATGGATTGGTGTTCAGCTCTAACATGTGATGAGCTTGGGGACCTCATCTTCTATGCTGGTCTTTAGTGCTAACAGCAAGAAGACTGTGGATGTTCCTGATGGTTAAATTACCCCAACTGAAATTTCCTTCTCCTTGCCCCTCTCCAATAAGTTTTGATTTGTAAGAGTCTGAGACTGCCTGTTGGAAAATGAGTGCCTTGATTTTTTCCCATAAATTTGACTGAGTTTGGGTACAAATTATTAAAAAGCTAGCAGGTGTTACTGGGACAGGTATATTTTTCACGTAATGAAGGTGGTATTCTGTAGTGACGATGATATTCACGTGTGGATAGGTTTGGAATGTCCAGTCCCTTTCTTAGACACGGCCAGCATTAGCCATTGGACAATGAGAGGAACGGCACACGACTGTATTCTTTTGCTTTGCATTTCATAAAAGGCTTGTGAAGAGGAACTGGAGCTGTGGTCACACCGTTTGCTTGTGCCTGAAGTCTCACTCACAGCATGGCTAACGTGTGAGAATACAACTGACAGCCACTGACACAGGGACAGAAAACTTTTTCTAAGAGTGAGATTCTTTTTATAACCTCAAAAGTCAGTTAAACTTTCTTTGATTTCTCACAAACATTTTCCTTATTGTATTCGCTGTTATGTTATAATTGCTTCACCTTTTAATGTCAAATTAATGTCTTACAATAGAGGTCACAAAAATAATATAGTAAAAATAATTCAGTGATAGTTAATGTTGAGAAATTGCATTTAGAATATAACAGACTGAATTATTTAACATTGTAAATTGAATGATCACATTATTAGTGTGTCATGATTTAAATCCATTATTTCCACTAGTGTTTCTCTCATTTTCTTCACGTAACTTGCCTCAAAAATTTTAATTGCTTATGATTATAAATAATATTATGACTTTATAAATTGCTTTTGCTATTTGCTGACTATACATTCCATAATCAGTAACAGTTATTTTAGCTAAGTATTTTGCTAAGTTAGAAAAGATCTAGGAAGGATTTTAGCATCAGCTTCTGTAAAGTACGTGACCCTAAAAAATAAATATTATAAGAAAGATTGCCATTTGCTCAATAACTAGTAATAGAAAGAAAATGTGAAATATTTTGATAACTATAATAATACTGTAGGTTTCCGATATAATCATTAAAAAGACTTCATTTAAATTTCCATGAAATAAGATCCTATTTCATATTCCTTCCCCTCATATCTGTAGTGTTATTATGTACCATGCCATCTCAGTTGCCCACAAAAAAAATGCATTTTATTTTAATATACAATGATGGCAAAAACTTCCTTTGAAAATGGTGTTTTAAACAAAATATAATTAATGCTTCTGATTTTAATGTAATACTGTCTGCCCTTGAAAACTTTCTAGACTTTTACTTCTACTGACACTTCATTATGTTTGGTTCTTTTAAAAACTTTTATTTACCACTGATCTTCCTCTGATAAATCATTTGGGAGTATAGTACATTAATAGTACTCTAGAGTTCAAATTCTGACCCCAGAAACATTGCTCCTCTTTTCTTCTAAGACTTCTGTCAAACAAAAATACAAATATAAGAAAATAATTCCTTATTTTTGAGGTCGAGACTTTCAGAAGTTGAAGGAAACATATTGCTTTGATGGACTAATTGTTCAAGAATAAAGTTAATACAGTTATGTGCATGTCCTTACTAACATAAAGATGGATAAAATAGACAGAAGTCTGTAATCTTTGAGATAAATCAATATTAACTTGGCTTTGTTTTAATAATGCCTTGTAAAAGCCCATTGATTATTGCATAATACATGGCAGAAAAGGGATCTAAAAAGTACTGAGACTGTGCTTGTAGTTAGAATACATTGCATTAAAAACGTCTGCAAAGAAACCATAGGTTTTCCTACATCCTCAATAAAGAACATATGAAATTTCCTTATGGCTACCCAAATGCATATCAGCTTCAACTGTACAAATTTATAATCCACCAAAATTCCTTAAGCCCAAGAGCTGCTAGGGGGTTACCCCACTCTGTTCTCTCAGAAACACAGCTTATTATGGGCACTGCTGATGGAAACCTTTCATTCCCTTCACTCATTCTGGAATGAATATTTTACATAATTGGTTGTGAACTGTTGTAACATAACATGATTAACCTGAAGACATACCAAATATACAGCCTCAAAAGCCTTTTATTAGATTGCTCTAATTGCTAGAATCAACTCTCACAAGAAAAAGTTCTTTCCTACTGTGATTCATTGTACATTACAGGATTTGTAATCTGTGTACATATGAATAAAACTCATACAGAAACAAAAGAACACACTGATTTAAGTCCAACAAATCATTTTTGAAATGGCTATTCCTTACTTTATCTTGTTGGTAGTCTATGTGATTAGATAATTAGGGTTTCTAAAATGTTTTGCAGTTAGAACACGTTGACTCCATGGTTCAGTATGCAATGATAGTTAACTTACTGACCAGGCTGGACAGAAAATGCATAGTTTTGAGTACACGCACATATGAACATTAAAAATGTCATTTTTAGCTATAGGCTTCTATTTTTATGACTTTTTCTTAAAAGACTCAATGTTACAAAAATTGCAGCACACCATTAATGGCTGCCTATTTTGATATATTATTAACACATAGAGTGCCTGGAGTCATGATGCCCATTATCTTTTCATCTGGCAGTGAGCTCATCAATACAGGTAGTTTGGGCTGTATGTAATTTCTCAGTCAGCTTGGAAGGCTGCACCAGTATTTCACTTGGGATATTCTGAAAACATGCCATTTATTGTGCAAATCCTTTCCATCTGTGCACCACACAAGCAATTTAGTTGACAGTTCCTGGAAGTGTTGGCTTACTACGTGTACACAGCTGATTGAACATCTACACCTACAGTGGGTACATCTTGGATTTCTGGCTGTCCAGAGGCCTGGACATCCTCGTCAATGTACAAAATCTTTACATTCTATTACATTCACCTTTCAAAATCTTACTACTTACTAAGCAAAACAGTTTAACATTTTATCTTATGATTTTTGAAATGATGTTAGAATTGAGATCTGAGACCACAAGCAGAGCTGTGATGCCGACTACATTAGTCTTACATTATTCTTTCTCTGAGAAATTATCAGTATCTATTTTTTGCTGATGGCCAAAAAATGAAAGGAATTAGACAAGACGGCAAGACTGTGTGACCAGCTGAGGCAGCTGACCAGGCAGAGCTCCAGTGGGAATATGCTGACACCCTGGTGCCAGGCTGCAGAGCGTGCCCTGCTCTTGTGACAGTAGAGGCCAGCAGCAGTGAGCATCCCTGTGGGGTGTCTGCCCGGGCATGGGAACTTCTCCGCTTACTGACAGAGCTCCAGGAGCAGGCAAGTAGGTTGAGGAATATCAGAGTCGAGAGAGGCTAAACTACCTTCCCTGGGACAGGCCCAAAAGGGCAGACAGAATGCATGCTATGGAGGATTCCCTATCCTCTGTCTAACAGAATGCAGTGACTTAAATGACCAGGGACAATGGTGACAAGTTCCTGCCGAGCGCAGCAGGCAAATCTCCTCTGCAACTCCCTCCCTGCAGAATTTGGGGATTTTTAATCATGGGTCAATTTACATGATGTTGAGCCTGCTGGTGACAGACAGGGTGCACCTGTCACAAAGCAAGAAAAGGATGTTTGCACAGGAGTTTTCAGGGCTTACTGAAAGAGCTTTAAACTAAACTTGAAGGGAAAAGGGACAAAGCTATGCTCACTATGATCAGCCTAAGGGTAGCACACCAGTGTTGGAGGGACAGAAGGCTATGAAGGTCTTTTGGTCTGCCATCTCAGTAGAGGCAGGAATGAAGATCCATGTGGCAGCAAAGGCACAAGAGTTATTGATACGTTAGAAAGCACAGAAACACCTGAGAATGGTCATGGAGGAATTAGGGCTTCTCCCCTCCAAAAAGGTGGTGGGATCAATAGCCCAGATGAAGTGCGCCAATGCACGTGGCATGGGCAACAAACAGGAGGAGCTGGAAGCCACTGGGCAGCAGAAAAACTGTGACATCATGGAAATGTGGTGGAATGATTTGCACAACTGGGGTGCTACAATGGATGGCTGCAAAATCTTCAGAACAGACAGGCAAGGAAGGAGAGTTGGCAAGATACCCCTGAACGTTTGCAGTGTTATGATTGTATAGAGCTTAATGATGGTGCCGATAGAGTTGACTGTTTATGGGTAAAGATTCAGGGGGAAGGGCAACAAGGCAGACATTCTGGTGGGAGTTTGTTACAGGCCACCCAAGGAGGATGAAGATACAGATGAAGTATTCTGTAGGAAGCTGGGAGAAGTCTCAGGCTTGCTAGCCCTTGTTCTCGTGGAGGACTTCAACAAACAAGAACAGATGCCTGCAGATATACAACACAGCAGAGAGGAGATGGTTTAGGAGGGTTCCTGAAAGAACTGAGAAACATGAAAGGTTAAGTAAATTATTCTCAAGTTAACTTTTAACTCCTATGAGACTCCAACTAACTAAGTTTATCTTAGTGGCTTACCTCATTGGTATTTTGCACACTCCATGGATGTGTATATTTGGTGAAAACAAAACTACCAGTCTATATGAATAAATATTATTCCTACTGTAAAGTAGGAGCTGTTCAATTTCTGTTGCAGCTGTATTGGAAATACTGAATTTCATTGCAACCTACTGTACTTATGATAGCATTATCTGAAAATTAAATATTCATGAATGGAGGAAATTAAAGCCTGCCATGGTTGTTGCATTCTCTGCAACTTAAAGATGATCTGCAAAACTAAACTGAAAGCTTAGCTCAAACATAGGCTGTCCTGTTATGGTCAGGTCCACATTCCTGGAAGATCACTGAGAGAAAAAACATTCATTCTAATTGCACCAAGGAAGTAAACCTCAGCAAGATCATAAATGAGGGATATGAAGGAGGTATTAACAATTTTCATGCCATGTAGTCACTTAGGAGGATTGCCTATACAGCTCTGTATTTTGCTTTTTGAACACAAACAGTATCAGAAAGGATTCCGGAGTTGCTTTTTCCTTCTCTCCTGGGAAAAGAACTGTCTGTAAATTCTAGCTAAAACTGTTGACAACTTTTAAATTAAAAAAAAATTCTGAGCATGAGGCTAAGATTGTGCAGCTCACAATGATATTGATGCACTCACCAAATGTATGTAAAGAATTGCTCAACATGGAGGGCCAGAGCAAGCCTCTTCCACAGAAATACCCTGGACACTAGTCACTATACAGAGCGATCATCTGTTCTTGATCATTTCTGTTGATGCCTTCTTGTCTATCACGTTGAAAGTATTCAAGTATTAATTCCAGTTCCTTTACTGAAACTCACATTTCATCTGCTAGCTCGACTTTCCAAAAGTGCTGGCTACTCTTTCTCTGTCTTTTTGACTCTATGAATAATTAAATAATTTTTACAACCCGTACAAAAGGAAACACAGAGAGTTTATCTGAGAATATTCTATGCCTTAATGGTTGGTCCATTACCTTATGAGAACCTTGCTTCAAACCCATTGTTCACCTGAGTTAAAGCAACGTTTTAAACTTTCACCTCTAAGGATACTATTTTAATAACTGAGAGTTCTGTGTTATTCAGGATATTCAATAGTAGAACTTCTTCCAAGTAATTTATTGGAACATTTACAGTTCCCATACAATACATAGATTTTCACTGAACTGAAGGGAAAGCAAATGAAATTGATTACTCTATTCACATCACCTCCATAGGGATAAGTAGGGAAATTATTTTAGTATGGTACAAAGAAAGCATCAGGAACCGTTTCTGACACTGGCATGTTTCAGCGGGCTCTGGATGCAGAAAAAGAAGCCGTGGAAAGGTTTTAATGGAAAAGAACCATAGAAATTATGTGAAAGTGAAAGAAATGCCATGTAATTGGAATTTCAGAGTTTAAAGTTTCCAGTTCTCTGAAAGAAGACTGGAAGAGGACCCTAAGAATGTAGATGCACAAACAAATTTGATTGGATAAGCACAGTTTAGTTGTAAAGCATCGTTTTGTTTAAAGTACATAATAATTACTGCTTTCCACTATCTGCTTCTAGACACTCTATGAATCCAAAGACATGCAAGCAAGCAACATCACCATGTATTGTCACTGGATTTCCCTGCATGCTGCAGCAACATTATTCGCAATAGTTCTGGAATAAAGCAACTCCCCACCTTTAGTTAGGAAGATGCACCTTCCCTGTTCAGTCTGTTCCTGTTGCTATATGGCAATGATGTGTTTCAGCAGTGAAGGATACAACCTCATCAGAAATCAACTGAGTACTAATACTGGCCACTGCTCCTTTTGGCCCTGAGCAAAAACTAATTCACAGACTGCAACCAGAATTTTCATATGAAAATCTGGAAGATGCTCATGAGGGAAGAAGCAATCCTGATTTCATGTGTTTTTTTCTAAGATGTGAAACAAACAGTACTTCAGATTCTAAGGGCAACAAAAAGACTCAAGAAACATATCCTGAGTTCGGGTCGTTGCCTTGTCTAATCCCGAAGTAAGATAATGCCTATCTTGGACAAAGGCTAGAAGGCAGGATGGTAGGAATACCAAGCTATTATATGCTAGCATGTAATCATGAAAAAGACAATCCTGGGTTCTGGGTTGCATGAAAACTGGCAGAGTCTGCTTTAAAAGTCAATTTGAATGTAATTTATTAGATTAGTAAATCAATTAGATTGATTCTGTAGTCAATTAAATAGCAATAAATCTTCACTTAAAGAGAAGTTAGCCCTAATTATAAAATTTTAGACTGTACAAATGAATATGGTAAATAATACACCGCTTAAAAATTTGGCCTAGTGGAAGAATTGTTATTTATTAATTATAATTGTTGCATATATCACGCATTATGTATAATAACCAGAAGGCTTTAAAAAGATGCATAATACATTTATAAGAGTTAATATAATGTATTCATGTTAAAATTATTATTAATAAATATTTTATTATTAAGTTGTTATTTAAATATATATTAAAAAGCAAAATTTTAACAGTCAATTGCATTAGTTTTTTCAGGTACTGCTAAATAATCACAGCTACACACTAATAGGTGCTGTTGTTTGAATCAGTACTAAATTTTTTCTAATAGTTTGGGTAGCCATGATTTTGTTCACTCACTTACTTATAAGATTCTATTTTTATAAAAACATATAAGCTGTAGTGCTTAATTACAGACACTGGCAATTTACATATTACACATCACCTAATATTATATCTCTATCTATAAAAAAAGATAATAACTGCCTTTATAGTATACACTATACCAGAAACTCTCTATTTGTCTCTAACCATATCATGAATATGTCTGAAATACCTTGGCATAATTAAATTAAATTGTACAATATGCTTTTGAACACTGAAAACTCCCAGATATCTGTCTTGTTACTCTGTGCATCAGCACTCATAGTGCTGCGAGAAGCAATGGCTGCAATACCAAAAACTGTAACATCCATTCATATCATTGGGTTTGAAAATTCCCAAGCTATAAATTGTTCTTGGCTTAATGGTCTTTATATGACTTATGCATAACCTATGTACCATCTCTTGCAGTACAAACACAGACATAAAATAAAAATACCACCAGTTTCTCTCAAATACCAAAAGCACCAAAAAGAATGAAAGATAAGTACATGCTGTCCGTATAGAAAACACACTTATGGAAGAACCACTTACTGTTCTGCAATTGTCATTTTTTAAGTTTATGACTATAAACACAGTCACATTTTGTTGTTTCTAGACAATAGTCCCCTCTTTATATTCACCAATTACATATGATGGAGCTATTGGTCTTCTTTTCAGAACAGCAGCTCATAAGATTGTTCTACCCTACAGTCAGCACTGTTTCTTATCAGTATGAACAGTAACACTTGAGCTCTGATGAAACTAGTTTAGGGCACTCAGAAAAACACCTTAATGGTCTTGTAGGATATAAGCCCTGAAACAACTTTCTACACACTCGAAAAAAAAAAGGAAAGAAATTAGGAAAAAATTCTTTATTCAGAGGGTGGTCAAGCACTGCAACAGGCTGCCCAGAGAGGTTATGGATGCCCCATCCCTGGAAGTGTTGAAGGCCAGGTTAGATGGGAGCCCAAGCAACTTCATCTACAGAGTGGTATCCCTGCCCATGGCAGAGGGGATTGGAACTACAGAGTCTTGAAGATCCCTTCTAACCCAAACCATTCTATGATCCTATGATTCTTTTTCACCTCTTTGAGCGGATAGAAACAGGGAGGTAGATCTTCAAAAGGCCCTGCTTCTGCCACTGTAATCAGACAAAAATTTCTTGATATCCAGAGTTTGTGGACAACTCATCCTTACATGGATGATGTCTAACGAAAAAGCAGAGAACCCAAACCCATCTCAGATGGAATTCTCACTTACCCGTTAGACTCTGGGAAACATCAAGCCTGGGAGCTGAGAAAGTGCAGAGCATCTAAGGCTGGTGATTGCAGACAGAGCTAATGGAACATGTCTCAGGGCTGTGAAATAGGTAGTGTAAGATCTCATGGCTCAAAGCACTCAAAGAGGTAAGTGGCTCAGACACCTGGTAAAGAGAGGATCTTTTAAAGAGATACTCTTCTTCAGGTATGTTTGCCCAGTCAGGCCTGGCTGACTTAGTAACTTATCTAGCATCCAACTCTGAATTACAGAATACTGACTGTGAATCACTATTATAAAAAACTATAAGAAAAGAAACATTAGAATGGCCAGTATATTGACACCAGACAGTTTTTTGCTATGCTGTACTGAAGAGAACTGTTTCTGTTGTATTTACCTTAACTCGTAGAGTATTCTAAGGGAGAAGAGAGCTTGAAAGAATGCATAATTTCTTCAGTCAGGGAACTTGGAACGAGGTGTTGAAGGAGAAGGGTTGGTATTTTCTTGTGGCTGTGAAAACAAGCCTCAACAACTTTCCAGTAGAACAGCTTTTAAAATGGCACTTTGTGAATGCCTGCTCATGGTCCACCAAGGTGAAGCGGCCCAGACCCTCAACCAACAAGAAAGCCAAGTCCAGTGGTAGAATCCTCCTGCAGGAAGCTAAGCAGCTGCGACTTTGGACCCACATCCTTCAGAGATGCTGAGTGCCACAGACAGTCTGAACAGTTGGATTGCAGTCTTTCAGCACATACAGAAGTTTTCTGAAAGTGCTTTTCCTTTAGCAATGAAAATAAACATGAGATGTGCAAATTAACTATCCCTTTGGAGGCATGCAAATTCCTGCATGAATTTGAGTTTGTAAATAAAAGTTAGCTTTCTAAAATAATTTTCTTTTTCTTATCATAAAACATATTCTACAAAACTCTCTTCCCCTACAAGAGGGACAACAGGAAAGACAAGGAGGGAGCCTTTATCAGGGAGTGTAGTGATAGGATGAGGTTTAGCAACTTTAAACTAGAAGAAAGTAGGTTTAGATTAGATATTAGGAAAAAATTCTTTACAGTGAGGGTGGTGAGACACTGGAACAGGTTGCCCAGAGAAGTGGTGATGAAAACAGAGAGAGTGACACTGGGACAAAGACATGGCTTCTTATCCACACTTCAAGTATGCTAACGCAGGATTGTAGGACATAGCACTGCAGAAATTTTAGATGATTTTTATGTAAACAGGTTGGAAGCCTGTATCTCTGAACCCAAACAAGGACAGAAGAATTTTGAAGGTTATCATGAGGACCTGATGCATGAGATTCGTACAATGAAGACAAAGATTCACTTGTGCCACATGATGACCACCAAGACATCTGGGAGTACTTAAACTACTGAAACTGCTTTCTATTCTAAAACAGTCTAGACTACAAGACAGAAGTCCATAGTTCTTGTAGGTCTAATTGCCGAGGCTAGGTTCACAGCAATTGCATCAGTGAGATCTACAAAAGCAAGAGGGAAAGGCCCAGGGGAAAGATAAGCTTTTAAAATTCCAACAGCCATAAACTCTTCCCACTGAATGCACAATAGATTTTCCACAGATTTCTGAACACAGTCAAGTACATGGCATCAATTCTCAGTGGAGAAACTCTGAAGTAGGCACATTTCCCTAGAATAACCAGCAATTTTACATATTTTCTAGATTTTTAACCAAGGCTATAGGAAGATGACAGGCTGAAGTAGAAGATTTTGAAATCCCAGAGGTTATAGGATCACAGAATCTTAAAGTTGCAAAAGATTCCTAAGACCATCAAGTCCAATCACTGAGGTAGCACCACTGTATTCAGCACTAAACCATATTCCCACATCCACATGCCTTTTGAACACTTCCAGAGACGGTGATTTCACCACTTCCCTGGGCAGCCTGTTTCAATGCCTGACCATCCATTCCATAAGGCAGTTTTTGCTAATCTCCAATCAAAACCTCCCTGGGCACAACTTGAGACCATTTCCTCTTGTCCTATTGCTTGTTCCTCACTTGGTAGAAGAGGCCAAACCCACCTCACTCCTTTCAGGAAGTTGTAGAGAGCGATGATGCACCCATGAATGCATTTCTACAAGATGTATTTGAAGATCCCTCTGCTTATACTGGGTAGTGGAGGATACGAAGATCTTTTCCGTAAGTTTGACAGATATCAGAAAAGCATCAATTATTAATCAAATTTCTATTTGGTGCAAGCATTCAGAAGGCAATGAGATGATAGGCAGTACTCTGTAAATGGTGGGTGAGGAGGAAGTGACCCTCTTTATTAAGTCTCAGGAGGATTTTAAGTCAGCTTGCACATTCAAATACCATTAAAGTGTCCTTTTTGGAAGGTGACATCAAATGATTTGAGCTTACAATGATTCTTGTGGTCACTAAAGACAGTGTCTATATGAAGGAACAGTGCTGCAGGTGCAGGAAATGGCTGAAAAGTGTAAGTCTCTTATATTCTATTTGCGTTATTCTGATGTGACTCAGTGAGCTCACATCAGCTGTTACATCTATTCCTTCAAGTAAAATTTGTCATATTGCTCTCCTCCTATGAAAGAGCAGCCCTGAAACAGACGCAGAATTTAGTCATTCAAGGAGGAACATAAAGTGCTGGGAGTAACCACAAGCTCCAGTACATTGTAAATTGCAGATTGCTCAGATAAAGCAATGAAAGATACATAAAGTGTTCATTAAGATGTTGACTCTGTCTGTTCTGGTCCATGGAGCAGAGGGAGCCTCCTTAGCATGAAAGAAGAGAAGGCAAGTTGAAGTTTACTCTCATTTTCTTCAGAAACAGTTTCCTGGCTGCCAGTTTTATGGAATTTGCCTTTTACAAAATCCTTGTAGTGCATGGAATAATATGCTTCCAGTGTTAGGAGAGTGGTTAAATACATGTAAAACTAGCTAGAATTTCATCTTGATGGTAAGGTTCATGACTTCGTTAAACTACTAAGAAATTATTTTATCTGTTCTTTGACTATAAAAGACAAGAAAAATGAGCCTTAATTTAGGAAATAGCCTCCATTCACTAATATGGCTTGTGTGGGTAACAGTATGGTATTTTTCTGTACTGGGAATATGCTCGTCACAAAACTGGCAAAGTTTAATGCTGCCCTGGAGGGAAGACAGTGCCAGAAAAATATGCAAAAATGGGACACATACACACAAACAGAGTAGGGGGCAAGGAAACAGAATGTGGACAAGAATGAAAATACTCATTCTCCACAAGCTTCACTGAAATGTAAACAAAAGGAAGAGAAAAAAAAAAGAATGAAGAAATAAAAGTAAATAAAAAGGGAAGTTGAAATAAATTAAAAGAAGCAAAGAACCCCATGGGAAAAGAGTCATGCAGGCAAAGCGCACAATGAGGGTGCTCTGACTCTGACAAGTACTTCAAAGGAACTGAGGTCAAAGTGTTCCTTCACTGTTGCACTGTAGGCATGAAAGCAGGCAGGGGCTATTCTCTGCACACTGCTGAAGCAATAAGAAAGAATTTTCAGAATGAATACCAAACATCCAATTTGGATCTACACATGGGACAAATAATTTTAAAAATTCAAGTGCAATAGCTGCAAAAGCTGTCTCTCCAATACAGCAAATTAAGAAAGAAGTAAGTTGGCGTGACTGACGGTCATTGGGACGAAGCACTGAAGACTTCAGTGAGAACAGACCAACATTCAAAACCAAGAAGTATTAAAAGGAAGTTTCAAAATTAATTTAATAAAAATTTCTTTGACAAATTTCAGTTGTGGATAAAACTACAGGGACACTTCAGAGTTAACACAGACTGGCAGAGAAGTCAGGATGTTATGACGGTATTTGGTTCCCAAAGCAGGCTACTTGCATTGCCAAATCAGCATAAGGTAAGGAATCACAGACACGCGGTATGGAAGCAGTACACCATCATGTATTAATGATTTTTCATACTAAGAAGTAGAAGAAGCCTGCTGAAACAACCACTTCTTGGTTTCAGTATTTTTCACTAATCTCTGTTGATAGGAATTAAAGACTTGAATAGTCGGGATTTTTGACATATGACAAAAAGACAAAAATTTGTATTGTGAAAACTCAGAAATCTTTGATCACTAAACAAATTTCTAGCAGATCAAGCCATTGGGAAAACACCCAAGCAAACAGAAAATGACAAAAAAACAGTAACACAAAGGTTCCTGAATGCACGTCCGACACCATATTTTAAGCTTTGAATTGTTATCCTTAGCATTTCCAATGGCAGCACCTATGTATATGTAGCAACCCTGATTCTCATTCACACCCTTTTTTACTTCTGGATGTTTTAATGAGGTCTGTTGCAAACACGCAATTTATGCTTATATTTCCAGCAATAAATGTTAGTCAATATATTTCCTCTGAAAAACAACCTGGCACTGTGTCTCATGCCAGTCATTTCGGCCCATGAAAATCTTAGGCTGAAGGAATCCACCTTTTTTTCCTTGAAGTAGTTAACCCACTATCTAATACACCAATTTAATGCCACTCTTTAAATCTACATTATATGTCTTACCACTAGATCAGGATGACACTTGTAATTAAAAAATTATTTCCAAGTACCGTTCACAGTTTACATTGCACTGTTTTTTCACACTATTCTAGCAGTCAAACTGCCTTGAGCACAATCTACACATCTCACAAAATAAAAACAGAAAGCAATTGCTTTTTTCCTAACCTACAGAAAATAAAAGATTAACATATGAGGGGCACACACACACATACTTTTAATACTATTCTTTTTTTGAAGTATGCTCTGCTTTTATTTTGTATTCTACTTCATTACCTTAGTATATACTTAGAAGTCTACTAAACTGTTTGACTTTCTCTATAGTCTCCCATATTCCTTCTTGATGGCTTCAGCTCCCATTTGATGTCTGCTCTGACCTCTTAAGATGAATTTAATTTCTTCTCATAGCTTACAAATATGCTTCAGTACTTGTAGTCAATATCCAGTCTTTTGTTATTAGTTTTTCTCTGTCCCTACCCAACTCTCACTGTGATGATAGAATCAGGTCCTTTGTTCACCTATTATTCTTCATTGTTTAATGACCTTCGGATCATCGGTACTTTTGATATTCTTCCATCCCCTGTTCTCTCTCACCTGTCATTAATTATCAATTACATCCATTTTTCTAAAGTTTCTAAAGGTTTGTTCCTCCTTTCCACTGTAATGCCCACTTTGCACTCCTTCAGCTCCATATGCTAACAGACAAATATTCAGCTCCTAGTGTGCTAGCAGTGCACCAGTGGCCTGCTCACTTGCTCTGTGAGAAATGTGCTCTCTCATCTGAACTGCCAACCAAATGTTTTTCTCAAGCTAAACTGACTTTTGTCTCCACACCTTTTTGCTGCCTTTATTTGGCAGTTCTCTACTCCTTTTTCTTCCAAGTCTCTCTATGCATTAATTACAAGAAAACAAAGAAAACACAACATGATATTCATTATCCCATCAGAATTTTCTCTTTGATGCCTTCTATTTTTTTCATTTCTGTTTTTTTAGTTGGTGGAGAAATTTCTACTGTCCTCTCTTTTATACTCTCTGTTCTCTGCACCGACACTTGCTTACTCAATTCTCTTTTTCAGTCGCTCATTTACCTTCAGTTCTTTAACAGAAAGTAGACAGAAAATGTATTTTGGCTTTCCCACCACTCAACTGCCCTCTCCAACAGCTCTGCTATCCTTTTGTTTCTAAACTCATTAAGCACACTACTTAGAACTGATCATAATCACCATCTACCCAGCGCAGTCATTGAGACAACTGTGAGTGTATCAGATTAAAAGGTCTATCTAGTCTAGTAAATTCTCCCTAGAAGTGGCCAAAAGCAGATGCTTACAGAAAAAATTAGTGTGAGAAGTACAGCTACTATATCTATGCTGATGACTGACATCTAGTTTTCTGTTTCAGATTTCTCTCTCCTGTCAAAACTAAAGTATTAGTCTGTTTCTATCACTTTTCGTACAGATCTTACCATACAATTAGGTTCATTAAAATCTCTAGGATTTCCATGTCCCAGCCTTCCTCATGCAGTATAGGTTTGTCCCTCCAATACATGAATTTGTTCTTGGAATTATCTTAAATTTAAATATATATTTGGATCCTGTTCTCAGTATTTCTAAAACTTGCATGTGCTTTCTATGTAGCATATCTAAGACTATTCATACATAAAAAATTAATTTCTCATCATCACTTTAATATTATGTCTCAATTACTTTAACACATCTTTTAAGCTCATTACGAAAGTAATTTTCTCAGCATGTACAAAACTGCTTCAAACACAATGCCTTTCAGTCCACTACTTTGACCATGTTACTGGCCTTTTTTCTCCACTATGAATCCTCTTCTCCATCACATGAAATTAAAAAGACTTGATTTGATTTTTCAAGTCCTTCCAGGCAATTATTGATGTATTAATTACCTTCTAATGACTACTCAGGCATTGAATCTCATTTCCATTCAGTTCATGATACCTATCTCAGCCAAGTATTCTATTTTCCAACAGCCCTTACACAGTGCCTTCACATTCAAAGGGTGCCTGCAAAGCTTCATTATTTTCTTTCCAAGAGGCCTCTTAAAACGCATCCCATTTGAGATGCCAAAAACTCAGTTATAGTTAGAAATGGCCAGTGTACCAGGGGTCTCAGTACCAAGGCTAGTGTACCATAGATTTGTCCCTTATCTCTTGTTCAAACTTCTTTGTAAGTTGTCCAATATTGGAACAATCCTTTTTGTTCTTTTTTGTCCCCTGACATATGGAACAGCACAATGTATCCTTCTGGATCTTCAGTACAGGGAGTGAATGAATAGATGGTTCTTAGTACATTGTGCAGTTTAGAATGCACAAGTGGAGATTTCAGCCCTCTCCCTTTCCCCTTCTTAGTTATGCCTAGAAGAACTCAATGCTGCCATCCAGCTGAGCATAGTCATTAGCAAAAACTTTTACTAAACATTTACTACACAATTTTTCTGGACACTGGCCTCCATACTGAAGCATCTGAGGAACTTGACTTTTGCACTTTTTAATGTAACATGCATTCCCGCACCTGCAGTCTGCTACAGAGTTTTGCTCATGCTTAACAGTTGATGCCAGTGAGCTTACTCAAATGAGTGAAGATTATGCACGTTAACAAAATTTGGAAAAGTGAAACCTTACCTTTTGAAAAGGACCACCTTAATTTTTTTTCTGTTTTAAGAAATGAGGCCTAACAGGTAAGCATTTACTTTTTAAAACAAGTTTTGTGATTTTTCTGATGTCAGAAAAGGTGTTGAATTGCCACAAAATTAGGTTTTAAATAAGCACATCCATCTACTGTATAACTTTCGGAATAGGTCCATTTCACCAAAGTACCAGAATATAATGTTTTAATGAACACGATTTATTAAACATCTAATGTAACACTATTTTATGACAGACTACAGTAACAGTGTAGAAAAGGCTATTCTCTAAATATCTTTACTGCTCACTTATAGAAGTGACAGGGTTTAGTGCCAAAGTATATATTCTCAACCTTTGCATGATTCTATTCCACTTTTAAACATTATTTCTGAATCTTACAATTCTGACATTCTTCAATACACATTCATACTTAAGTGCAAGTCTAGTAAACTAATCTCTTAACAGCTTAAAAAATAGATAGCACCAATAAAAATAAAACAATGTGTTTATATTTCTTTCAGGAATATAATTCTTTCAGGAAGGAAATCTGTACAAATTATAACCTTGACAAACTAATAAAAATAATTCTTTTTGCACTTTCTTTCTCTTTGTTAATCTCAAATGTAATTCTAAATGAGTTTCATTTCCAAGTTATACATTTGAAGTTTCTCTCTCCTTTTTAAGTCTTTTCAAAAAAACCTTCCAATACTCCCTGGTCAAAGCAGTATTTATTCCAGCTCCCCTCATTATAGTTTGAGGGGGAGGGAGAGAGGGAAGTTTCTAGTTATTAACATAGCCCTGCCTATTACCGGATCAAATTCCACCCTGCCAAAAGAAGCAAGTCCAGCAACATGAACACGTGCTTTCATTAATGGACTAGTGCAAGGTTAAATACATCTTTCTGATATGATCCTAAGAAGGACACTGCAAAATTCCAAATCTCTCTTATACATCATATCAAACATCATCAGCTTGTTTGCGTGCTCATCTTACATTGTTAGCCCATGGGTTAATTTGGGGGTTTTTTTTTATGTTTTAAGGTTTATTCCTAAAATAAAATCTATGTGTTTCCAGGATTAGATTCTTAAAAGTGAATTATGCAGTAGCTGCTGAAACTGGAACTGGAACAGTGACACTGGAAGAATTTCTATCGGAATAGAAATATTCTGTTTCTTGAATGTACTGCCCCAAAAGAGGCACCCCTTGGGGATGACCTTGCCTTCCATGAAGGAACAGAAACCACAGAACATGTTAGATATTAAATGGAATATTCACATCTATTCCAATGTTCTGAACAAAACCACAGGAAAATCTCTTCTTTCTTAAGTCTCTACACATTGTTATATTCCTTAAATACATGAGAGCAAACCTGAAAGGCTGTTGTAAATCTGCATTCATCTGAGAAAAAAGCTATTTTTGTTAATAGCACAAGTTTTCTCTCCTATGACTCTGCCTACAAAGTTCTAATAAGTAAAAGACTGGTAGAGACAATTCTGGGAAGATGGACTGAGGCAGATTACTGGTTGTTCAGAGAGTAAACTACTCTTGTCCAAATATTGTATCTAATGTAATGCAAGAAGTCCTGCTTTTCTGGGAACTTTTAAGTACATTCACTACTTCAGCTGAAGATGTTTTAAATTCCTTCTGTATTGAAATGGTCTCACCCTTAGCTTTTTGCCAAAACTAACCAAAAAATTACCTTAAAATGAGCTTTTGTGTAGTGTAGAAAATGATTCAGAACCTGTCCAAAAGTTTAAGCCAAGACAGTTGTTAAAAACGGCCAATACTATTACAATCAAGTATATGGGGGAGGAGTGAGGGCATTTTAAGACTGATTCCCCTTATAAAACTACACAGATGACCGCAGTTTTGAGACTTCCTTTTAGATTCTGTAACTACAAGAGAAATATTCTGTGTAGGAGACTGAGAAAGGTACTACTGTGTTCCTTCAGAGAGATGGGTGATCTTTTGGGTGTCAGGAATTTGACCTCAGGATTGTATGTCTAACTTATTGTTTGAGTTGCAACTCCATGAAATCTTTTCGTATGCTATTTTGTCAAGAATAAGAAAGGATAGACTTAAATGACTTACCTAAAAAATGAAAGACAGGGTTAAGAATAAATCAGGTATTAAGCTATTGAACGAGCAACATGAATCTGGTTTCTTTCCCTTCTCCTCCCCTCTCCCCCTCAAAAAAAAAAAAGAAAAAAAGGTGACAACTCATGCAGTGAATAGCATTTAACTTTTGTCTCTTCAGTTTCTTTCTACTTCCCTTGTAAGCTGGGCCAGACTTTGTTGCCTACTGACTCTTCTTTGCTTCTCTTTTCCACAGAAACTGAATAGTTGTTCTTCAAGCCTGGGCTTGATTCTGCCGTCCACAGATAGGTATCTAATGACATTTCAGATGTCCTTAGATATCCACTTGGCCTCCAGCTGCAGTTCCAGAGTCCCTCATAAGTTCTGTCATATCTGCTATTCTGTGTACATATTTTGGCTACCTTGGGACATCTCAAATAGTACTAGATGCCTCTTTGCAGGCAACTGTGTCATGTCTTTGCTGTCTAACAACTATTTTCAGATACTATAATTGCAAACTATTGCTATTGTAATCTTTGCTAGGAAAAGGATGAGATTTCTGTGGATATGCAAGAAATAAAGATTTTTAAAAGGTTAAAAAAAGCTAAAAGGATCAAACCCCATGCCAAACCATGTTGGTGTAGAAACAGAATCTACCACCTTCATTTTCTGGAGTGTTTTACAAATCCTTTACATTTTTACATCATAAAGATTCTATCCAGGAAAGTTTACCAAAAACTTTTCTTTGAGGATTTATAAAGGAAAAAAATTGAAGTCCACTGGCTCTGAAAGTACTTGCACCTAATCGGAACAGCTGTAAGCAAATACTCCAGACATCCTGTATCCAAGGAATGCTTACCACGTTCACACAACTGCCATTACCACCCAACCATGTCTTTTCTATAAAACTCCAATCAAATGCAGGCACAGAAAAATGACCCGAGTGCTCTGGCCTTTGAGAACTCCATCATCTCTGAGCTCTTAGGATCAAAACTAAAAAAAGATACAATTATCTTACTAAATGTGTTCCTCAGATGTTATAAAATACAATTTCCAGGATGGAATTTAAAGCCTCTAAAGAATTCTGATATGCAAAGTGGTATTAAGGCTTCCCTAAGAGATCTGCTGGAGCTTTGAGCTTCTCCCCCCGCCTCTCTCTGAACACGCTACCATTACAGTGCTCTAACTTTCAGCTCATGTTCTGATGATGCTGAAGTGGAGCTGTGGAAAATGTTACTGCACATTTCAGCTTCTGAAACAGCTACTGGTGGACAGAACTTTAGGAGTGTTTTACTACTCTGAATTGTGCCAAGACTGAAAAGTCACCTCCTTTTACGTTTTTACAGTAGATGAAAACACAAACAACAGAAGCTTTCTTCGCCTCTCCCCTCTGGACCCCAAGCTTGAAGAATGAACAAAATCAACCTCTGAGTGAGTCTTTAACAAACAATAAAGACATGTTTAAAGTTTAGAGAGTGAATCAGGGAGATCCAAGTTTTCTGTCACATCTCAGCATGATTTAACTACTTACAGAATTTACCAACTTCTAAAGACCATTTCTACAGCAACCCAAAAACTAGAAGAACATAACAGAATCAAATCACTACATATTTTAATACGTAACTGGTCTTAAAAACCAACTTCAAGTAGGTGCAAGTGTGAGCTGTTGAGGCATATAGGATCTTCCGCTGTGTTTTCCAAAAACCTTAGAAGTAAAAGCAAGAATCATTTTGTTTTAAAAAATGACCAAAAAGACATACTTTTTTTTTTTTTTAAATAACTAATTACCTGGCAAGGCTTTTTCATTTTAATGGCTATAACATGGTATCTGTAACAGCAGAGTTCACAGGTCCATGACCCTCTTTCACTTATCCACTTTAACAGGCAAAGCTGATGCGTGTATCGTACTGAGCCATCGCAGCGGCAAGGGTTTAACAATTCGCCCTGGAAAGGCAATACAGAAACATCAACTTTAAAGGAATCTTTCACATGCATGTACACTCAATAATGAAATATTTAGAGGTCTGTAACAATGACCTAGTCTCAATTTCACTATGTGGAAAAGCTTGTATTTTTGGCTATGAAATACTCAAAAATGTAACTGTCTTAAAAATATCTAGCTGCTTCTACTAAAAAAAGCCTGAAAGCTGTCTACACATGTGCATGTACCTATATGAAACAACTGAAATATTACCATGCATTAAACAACAGTACCATTAGCCCTTTCAAATACCTGAAGAGGTACCAAAAGTGGTTGGATACATTTCTCCAACAGCTATTCGTAGTCATCACTCGGAAAGAAATGTGTGACGTCACAATTCCAAGAGAACCTTGCTCTTGGAGCACGGCTCTGTGCTGTCCAGCTGTCAGGCAGGTCCTTAAATAATGCAACTAAGCACTTTCCCCAGTAGTTTCTGTATTACATAAATCAACTATTCTCTCCTTTCCAACTCCAAGACAAGCTATAAAACGCTAGTTACAGATCCATTGCTGATATTATGCCCAGGTCACGACAGAGATGATACTTGGAGGTGTTCTCAGCATTACCTGTAAGCTAACACTCTCACTTTAAAGTCTAACAGAAACAGACACTGGTATTGTGCAGAGTCTCTCAGAGGTGACCCAGGGAGCGCGAGGGCCAGAGGACACCCAGCGTGCAAGCCAGACACGGCAAAATCCCTGAATTCTCCAAAAGCTCTGCGCCGGCTCGGGTTCGCCCCAGGCGTTTGCCACAACCACCTCGCACAGCAGCAGCCGGGGCTCGCACGGCCGCCGGCGCCGGGGAGGGCGATTCCAGCCGGGGAGCNAAATCAACTATTCTCTCCTTTCCAACTCCAAGACAAGCTATAAAACGCTAGTTACAGATCCATTGCTGATATTATGCCCAGGAATGTCACGACAGAGATGATACCTGGAGGTCTTCTCAGCATTACCTGTAAGCTAACACTCTCACTTTAAAGTCTAACAGAAACAGACACTGGTATTGTGCAGAGTCTCTCAGAGGTGACCCAGGGAGCGCGAGGGCCAGAGGACACCCAGCGTGCAAGCCAGACACAGCAAAATCCCTGAATTCTCCAAAAGCTCTGCGCCGGCTCGGGTTCGCCCCAGGCGTTTGCCACAACCACCTCGCGCAGCGGCAGCCGGGGCTCGCACGGCCGCCGGCGCCGGGGAGGGCGATTCCAGCCGGGGAGCGACGCCCGAGATCAGCACCAGGGACAGGGCTCGGCCCCGGAGCACGGGGGAGCGGAAGGTGCGCGGGTGCCGGCCCGCCCGCCCCCGCCCCTCTCCTCACCTGCTCGGGGCCCTGGAAG